>JABCMJ010028853.1:0-19474 GCA_014822125.1 Arbutus unedo | reverse complement strand
TAAAAAGGGGTAAAAGTGACAAAATGCTTCCCCTCCACTCTCGGATAATTTTTGGGGAGGTTAAAGTTGGCCCAAAAATTATCCGGGACAAAACTCCTAATGGGGCAAAACTTATAAGGTGTCCAAAATTAAGAAAGAAACATTTTACTCATTCAAAACATGCCAAAACCCTTAATAAGGGGTGATAATTTTTGAAGGAGAGCTTTCCCCATCCAATCGGCCAATAATGTATATGTACAACGTGTGTATTGGTAGCTTACTTTTATCAATCCAAGGGAACTCATCCCGGTTTCGCGTAGCACTATATATGCTTTAGATTCTTTTTACCCACCTCTTCCGCTCCTTCATCGACGACCCTCCATCTCCCTTTGACCACCTGCACGTCCCCACCTTCCCCACCCAGAACGGAGTCCCACCGGCCACCGTCGCCATTGATTCAACCCAGATGACCTCCATACCGCCACCGTTAAACTCTACCGTCGACGCTGGAAAATCTAGTTTCGCCAAACCCAAAAACAATAAGAGGAAGAAGAAAAAAAAGCTCTTCGTGGACGGATCGGATGCGCCATCGCCCTTAACGTCGTCGAATTGTTCTTCTACCTCGCATCCGATACAGAGAGGGGTTCGCGTACGAAACCCTAGATTCTTCATCGGATCGGCTCGGCAACAGGAGGGCGATGTCGAGGCATTGGCGCTCCCTCTAGGAATGTCCATTGCGGCTGTTGTCGCTCAGGCAAGATCAATCTTACTTCTTTGTCATCAGGACTAATGATGTTGTATATTTTCTTGAGGCTGGCTCACACACCCGAATAACCCTTCTAACTGCTTAAGTTTTTTCAATGCGTCAATTTTATTTGGGTATTTATGTAGGTATATACACAAGCATTTATATTTCCCTGATTGGGGCTTTCTATTTCCCTGTGTTTGTTTCCAATGATGAAGTTTCCACGTTTGGGTTTTTAAAGTAAGGTTCTTGCTCATGTTTTGCTAGTATGCCATTTTTGTGGTTGGTATTTGGAAATTGTATTTCATGGAACACTTCAAATTTGACATCCCAAACTTTTTCGACGGGCTCTTTCCAAATTTAGTTCTGAAATCCTGCTGGAAAAGAACCCGTTTTCAAGAAAGTTATGTTTTGAAGATGTTTTCGTGTTCTGGAACAAGATTCCTGCTGAAAAAAATAAAAGTTATGAAAAAGATGCGTTTTTTTTCATTCTCCAAAGTAGTGTATTTTACGTGTTCTGGAAAACTGATTCTTAAAACATCAACCAAATGGAGGATTAAATATTCTTCAAGGATTTTTGCTAGAATCAAAGATCTAATGTTTTACTTTTGAGACAGCATTGGTTGTAGAAGAATTGGTTGTGCACCTGATTTGTGAACATTTGGCAGACTTGTGAGGTTTCCGAATGACTTAGGTCATCAAGTATGAAAGTTTGTCTATCAATTTGGTGAGCGGTTGGATTTGCGGGAGCCGGGAAATAATGAATAGGGTATAGTGGTTATGCAATAGGAAGGATAGTTAGCGTGATGATTTATTAAGAAGAAAGAAACGTCATTAAGAGATACTTTCATCAGTCTGTATTCAGTTTATGACTACCTGAAATTTTGGGAATCTCCCATTTTTACTTGATGTATTTTTAAACTTCCAATTTGTACCATTAGCTATACTTTGTATTGAAGGAGAAACTTTGAACAAAAGAAAGATAAAAAGGGTTCCATTAGCAAACGATACTAGTAAGCATATTAGAGAAGCAATTGAATTTTGGAACATTTGAACTACATTTCTACGAGCACATAGTTTGAAGAGTGAGGAAATTGAAGGCGGCATAAAACATCTACATTTGAGATTTACCCCTCTTAGATGGGTGGGTTCCACTTGTGGCTTTGTTATTTGATGCACAAGTTGAAATTTTGTATTGCCATTCTCATGTGATGTCTAATTTTCTAACATTTTTGTCTTTCCTTATATTGTGGAATACAGAATTACTTTCTTTCATTGCTCCCTTTTCTCGTAGGTTTTTGTCTGTTTTATCTAAGGATTTGCTTTTATTATTAAGTAGAGGAATGGGAATATGTGTTATTGATAACATGAATCTTTGGAACCGAAATTGCGTGGATTGGAATGTAGTCTTTAGAGAATCAAAATCTTTGGAATCATGGTCAAACATCTGATAGTTGACAATTTAGGAAATTCAAAAACTATTTATCTCTATTATCATAATCACACCATTCACAATATGTATCATACGATTCGATTTGATACACCGAGCTATTGATTTGTCTATGTGGGTGAATCATTGGGGAACAAAAATTTTACGATTCACGATAGGTCACATGATTCGATACTATATACCCAAAATCTTTTGCTTTATCATCATGTTTTACTTGCAAAAGGAATTATTTGGAGTCATCAAGTGAGGCGTTTGAGAAATGTGGTCATTTGGGTCTTGAAAGCTTTTTGAGGAGTGTATAGGACTACTTGAACTCCAAAAATTTGCCCATTTGATGAAGATAAAGAAGAAAACAACCAAACTTTGACCTTTTTTTAGTTATTTTTGCCATGGCATTCATTTGGAATGGTCCTTTTTACACTAGTGCAGATAGACTTCAATTTTGCTACAAAATACAAACATTATTATTGAAAGTTTGTGAAGTTGGTAATCTTTATATGGATTCGTACTGTAGCAATTTTCTCTCAATTTGATTTAAAGTGGGGTAAATTTCACTCACCTTCCCTGAGGTTCCAGACAAATATACCAACCTCCCCTGAGGTTTTTGAAATGTCACTCCTCCCTCGCTTTTGTTGACAATCTAAACAGACCCATTCCTTTACACAAATATTAGATTTTAGACGAAAAGTGAGGACATTTGCTGATATCATGGTGATTTAACTTTTAGATGCCCTAATAGCCTCCATTTATCCTCCTCCTCTATATAAACTAATGTCACTATAATCCTTAAATACACACAGAGACTCTCTCAGCAATATTTACACACACACACACACAATGACCTCCCTTGGTTTTTGCACTCACCTCCCTTGGTTTTGTTTTTTTAACTTCCATAAGATGAGTGGATCATCTTCAACAAAAATCAGTGGGTTCATCAAGTATCAGAGCCATATTTGTCAATGTGTGTGTGCAAGATAAAATAGGCCAAATCCAACCTAAATGTGAAGATTTTACTAGGGAGAATTCAAAAGTGAATGAAGTTTGACTGCCATTTTCATGTGATGAGGTGAATTTTTGTTTTTTATAAGTTTTTTTTTTATATTTAAAGAACTTGACACATGAGAACATGAGAAGAAAAGAATGAATTAATCAGAATCTTTTCTTCATGTTTTTCACTTTTATATAGATAGGGAGGATAGATGGAGAGTAGTTAGGGCATTTAAAAGTTGAATCACCATAACATCAGAAGATGTGCTTACTTTCCATCTAAAAGGTAACATCTGTGTTTAAGGGAAGGGGGTTTATTTAGATTATCAGCAAAAGTGAGAAAGTGCAGTGACATTTCAGAAATCTCAGGGGATGTCAGTATATCAAGTTTTCAATCTTCTTTTATGATGTATATTGTTTCCATAAGTTTGTACATGCATGGATTACTAACCTTGGCAAAATAAATAATTTAGTAGAAGGAGACAGACGGAGACAAAATTTGATATATAATAATCCTAAAGGCCTTAAATGGTTATCTGAATCCTTTTCCTAAAAAAATAAGCCCAACATCACATTCAAAAAATCCATATCTCTTGCAATATGAGCAAGGGTCTTCCTTATCGAACCACTTGATCCTCAATTTGTCCCTTAAGACAAGCTTCTTATTGATTTTGTCTAAAAAATCACTTTTACAATTATTTTTGTCATCCATAGGCAGATATATATTTGATCATATTCCAGAAATCCTGACCAAATCTGAGCAATTCACTACTCGATTTTGATTACTATTCGTAAAATAATTGTTTTGATTCAGCTCGCAGTTTGACAAGTAGTATTAGATTTGTTCGTTATTATAATTTGTCTATTGTTTTCCTAATGAACTTTTTCTTGTTTACTTGTAATTGGTATTTTAAAAAGCTTATGTTGACAAAATAACTGCTTCTTGTGATTGGTATGTCATATATGTGGCTATGTTCATCTAGCTTGTAGTTGTGAGCTGTAACAAGTAATATTATTATTTGACTTCTTGCTAAGATATGTGTTTCCACCATCAAAGTATGAGTAGTAGCATGATGGATACTAACACGGACAGGGGGCACATCAATTTTCAAAAAATAAGGACATAAACACGGCGAGGCCAGACATTTCTCTTAAATATTTTTTCAGTTATGCATACCAACATTTCAACCGCTAAATTTTTTTGTTCGGCCTTCTAATTCAATCCGTTATCGAACCGATGGCATGCATGAGTGTCATTGCTTGTCCCCTATGTGTTCCTAGTGTGTTCCCCTTAAAAATTTAAAATTAATGGACACCACATGTGGTGTGTCCCATACGTGTCCGTCGAGGTATACACTTCATATCAATAGATGATTATTGTCTTTTCAGCTCTGGCTCAGGCGCAACTGTAAAGTTGCCCGAATTGACCTGGTGGTCACGGGTTCGAGTCATGGAAACATGCTCTCTTCTTGTGGGAGTAAGGCTGTGTACATCTAACCCTTCCTAAGACCTTGCAGTCGCAGGAGCTTTGTGTACTCGGTGGCCCCTTTTTTCTTGTCTTTACAACTCTTTTTTTAGGAAGCAAATTGTCTAGAACCATGAAAGAGAAGCACTTCACCTTCAAAGCTAGGGTTTAGTTGACGTTGTTACTTAGTCTTAAATGGACATTTCTATTTCCCTCGTTCACCTGTGGGCACCAGTTGTGGCCACGACAAAGGTATTCAATATATGTTGTTCAACTCAGTGCCTAAATTTGATCTTCTTGTTTGAAGATATGAAGTTCACATTTTTTAGTAAAGAAATTCGTTTTAGCCCTCAAGTTAATGGGAGATAGAGATCCTTTTTCTCCCAAATTCCCTTTTGAAAAAGCTAAGTCAATATCCTGTTGCACCTAGAGGAATTTGAAGAAGCCAACTACATTTGAATCAATTAGCCCAATTGCAAACACGAAGGTAATTAATTAAGGTCAACCACAAATAAAAGCAAGAGACAAGAAAACGAACGCTTTACTGTGGAGACGGGTAAATCCTATGGTTCTAAACCCTAAAACAAATTGCACTATCGATTCAAAGATGTACATGGAAACCATCACTTCCAGTTCACGTATCTCTAAAAAACTTCTCTAACTCCTTGAGCTTGATCTCCACATCACCACGACCTTTACCAAGTCAATACCTTCTTGATCCAACCGGCCACCAGAAGCTTCTTGCCTCGATATCCATGCGTCGATGACTCCATGGAATTATGGATATAGAAGTGAAATGAAGTTTCCTATGTGATGTGAAAGACTTGAAAGAAACCAAACTAGATAGAACAAGAACGTGCGACTAAAGTGAAAAACCTAGTATGGGGCTTGAATACATAGGAGGCCTCACATAGGTGCTCTAGTGATCCTATATGCAGTAGTAAGTGTAACTGATACGAATAGAAAGGTTTACTAGGTTCAGATGACGAAACAGGAAAAACTTCAGATCCTATAAGCCTGCTCAGGGGCTGGTGCAAGAGTCAATGGGATTCTACTCTATGTAATCGAAGGCGATTACTTGCACCACCATACCTCAATCTTCACCTTAGAAAGGATTAGCCTCTCCACTTTTGGCTTTGCCATTAAAGCATGCCCTCCGGAACTAAATATGAAGATGCAACGATGCATACTCAGAACGTACCGACCTACTCATAACACAAGCTTAGGTACATTCCCAAGGAGCAAAAACATTTGTGTGGTAATATGATAGGCGATGTATACTTCAATATTGAAGATATGTACAGATACATGGACCATAACACTTTTGGTTAAATTGTCTTGTGTCCTAAGATTTAGGGTTTAGGAGGTCTAACAGTATGATTAAACACCTTTTGTGCATGGTATATCTATTTCGAGAACAGCGCTTGCACTTTATAATTATATTTTGGCTCCATTGTGTGGTGTTGTTTGTGTTCTACCCTACTTATCAACCCAGAAACAAGCATTTTATATTTGGACCTTGTTTCTCTTGTGTGGGATCTTGTTCGTGGTCAGTTGATGTTTAATTCTAATGTTTAGGAAGTTTGGTTAATAAGATGGCTGTGTTGAATCTCCATCGCAGGTCTTGGAAAGAAAGAATACTACTGGGGAAACAATTGCTGTAGATCACCTTTCTGAGGTACTTCTCTACTAACTCTTTTCAAGACCAACTCTCTTGTGTAGTCTTCCTCAATCCTCCCACAGATGGATCCATGCAGTGGTGGACAAAGTTCCTCCTACCATTGTGTTATTTCTAGGCATGGCACACCCACTTTCACAAATTTGACAGAGGGTTGAATTACCTTGTATATAATCTTGTTTCATCTGTGGATCATCCTGATGTTGTTCCATTTGGATACATGAAACACTTAGTGCGTTTAGAGGCGAAAGCCACCAGCAATGGCGGGGCCGCACGCCTGACGAATTTCCTGTGTTACTCATTTTTGTCAGCTTTATCTTTCACTTATGAATGTGTATTGAGCGTTTGAATTGAATTTCTCACTTGCAGATCTGCACGCTGGCTGTCAGAGAATCTTTAGCCAATGTAAGCCAGACCTTAACTGCTGACTCGTCTGTTGACTGGTTGTCAAGTTAAGTTTCCTTTTATAGTTGACCTTGCTAAACAACAGAGTGAAGATGCTAAACTCACAATTCGTGTAATTATTTTTTCCATTGGAAATGACGGAACAGGTCTTCGGTGACAAGTTTGATTCGTTTGTGAAGAACTTTGAGAAGTCCTTTGGGAGCACCTTGATGACTCTTAGATTAATCAACGAGTCTTCTCAAAGCGACGGAGAACACCAAAGACATATAAACAAAGAAAGAAATTATTTTTTAGATACGACTGCTCCAGCGTCTCCCAACACAGAATGTTCTTTTACATGCAGTTCCGGTGTAAGATCTTGTCAGCCACAAGCAGTTGGGCCCACTGTCAGTTCTGAGGAGCATTTTGGTCCTCTAGGAGAGATAGATCGAAATACATTGCCAGTTTCACTAATCCAGGAGCTGGCTTTGAATGATGGACAAATTAACCAGCAGTTGGCTTGTGTTTCTCGTTCTTCAATAAACCAGTCTATGTGTAGTGCTTTTGAGAAATCGGTGATTGAGCAAACTCGTTCTAATGACCTCAAAACATTTGAGATTGGTCTCGTCATGAAAAAATTGCAAATGAAAGAGAAACAGCTCTCTCTTCACTCTGATTTAAACTTCTTGGAGAGGTGTAAATTATCTATGGGTATTTCAAGGGCTTCCTTTAAAGCTGAGAAATTCAAAACTGAACTAGAAGAGACAAGACACGCAGAGCTGCTTAAAAAGTGCACAGACTGTCTTGTTGCTGGCTTGCTCATCATGTTGGCATCGATTGGATATGGAACTTATGTTTACTCACACAACAGGATAACTGAAGCTACTGCATCCTGTGGACCTTCTGAGGTAAGGGCTATATCCTTGTTCTGGTTTTCATTGATCTAATTGCTCATCATCTGCCTAACATTAAGAATTTTACTACCTACGAGAAATGATGGCCTCTCCATGTCTTTTGACACCATATTGTTCTGGATTGTATTTTTATGACAGTGACATTAGTATATCCCAACCTTAACTATTAAAGTGGATTTGTTTCTCCGGTAAGGACTACAGATAACAAAATACCTTCTGGTTTTGAACCTTAGTTGCACAATTCTCCTATTGGAGCTGACAAATCCACTTTGGAACCGTGCTCCCATACTCCAAGAGGACCAAGACTAGGATGGAACCTCTCAAACATATGAATCTCTGTGGAATAAAAGAAAAGATACCAAATCAGAGAAAATTTGCTGCAGACATAAGCTACTAGATAAGGAATTAACTCAAGTTTACTCTACCTACATAATAGTTACCTACATTTAGAAAAACTAATTTGCTGTATTGCGAATGACACCAATCCGATAATCTCTAGTGCTAATTCGGATTTTAACACTAAAATAAAAATCATATTATGTAACTCTTTTGATTTGTACACATGCGCTGCCTACAGACACAACTTTGCGATGTTCCATATGTTCTCACGCCACCACTCCTGCATCGTTCAACTAAGTTTTGCATCACACCCACAACAATGGATGCTTATTTTTTGACGCTGTTTTGGGTCTTGGGCTTGTGAATGGATTTTGTGGAAGGAAAAGGAAAGGTACGGGAAACACAGCTTTTATTCTGAAGGGGACTCTTAAACTTTCTCTGTTTCACAAATCCTAGATCCAAACGTCGCTGGCAGGAAAAATGGAGAGATTTTTTTCAAAATTGCTACAAGATATCATCCTGAGCTTACAGCTCAATTTGATGATTCACCTGCTTCCCAAGATCCAAAATATTGACAAACTATTTCCAAATCGGGAAAATAAATGAAAAAGGTACAGAAAAATGGGTGACAGCTCTTTCCTTTTCTAATTTCAAGTTTTGGTACTCAAAAATGTTTAGGAGAAAAATTGTCGCTGTTGTTCCATTTGCTAAGCCTGGTAGTTAGCCATCAAGGATGAGTGGATACTCTGGCTATTTCTTTTTATGTCTTTTCTGCATTTAGGTGCTTAGATTAGTCTTTATCCGTGTTTTTTCGATTTCAGGAGTCCAAGTCATGGTGGATCCCAAAGCCCATGTCATCATTCAATTCAGGACTACAGATCATATGGTGTCAGGTTCAAGTTGTCAGCCGAATGCTGTTTGGCTTGTTAATGATCTTGGCTATTGCCTACTTACTTCTCCAACGTTCTTCTGTTTCAACACAAACAATGCCTATCACATTCGTCCTCTTGCTAGGCGTCGCCTGTGGTTTTGCTGGCAAGCTTTGCATAGACACACTGGGAGGGAGCGGATACCACTGGCTCTTGTACTGGGAAGTCCTATGCCTTTTGCATTTCTTTTCAAATGTATGTACCTCAGGTTTGTTTGTCATTCTCCATGGGCCCATTAATGTGTCCCAAGGGAGGGAAAAGGACACAGCAATGTTTCCATACTGGATCAGGCGATTTTTGTTCTATGCTGTTGTGCTTCTGTTTCTGCCGATGCTATGTGGACTCGTACCTTTTGGTAGCGCTGCTGAGTGGAAAGATCACTTTTCATTTAAGGTAATGGATTTGTTGCAACCTACCAGTGATTGGAACTGAAGCTTGATGGGTTGGCAAAAAGAGCCTATTTCACGCTTTGTGGTTACGGGCAACGGATTTCTTGGAAACTGGAGTTATTGCAACTGAAGCTTGGTGGTGTGGCAGCAAGAAGCCTAATCAATTAAGTTATTTTCTCTTATAATGTTATTCTGTGTTTTAGAGTTGGATCCCTGTGCATCATACCCAGGTGAAGACAGGTGTATTGAGTTGACTTGAATCATTGTACATGTATTATTGATCAGTTACTGTAATTCCACATTTGCATACAGTGTTATTTAGGGTTTTCTTGTTAACGGGGAAAACATTGTTGATAGGGTGTGGGTTGTGCTTGATTTGATATGTAATATTACTCAGGAGAACTCTTTGGCATGATTTATATCTGTGCATTAACATCCTGAGCAATTTGATCTTCTTCTGGTATATCTTCAATAGACATATAATTGTTTTCCTGTTGATCATCAAAATCATTCCTGCCATTTATGTTTTTCAAAATCAGATAATCTCATCATCTGGTGGTTACTGACGCTGATGGGTTTTTTAGTGGATGTTAAACTCTGGAAAAGCCTTGAAGGTTTCATATCAACAGGCCCAGATGGTACATGGACCTGCATCACGAAGGTTGTGCCCAAAGCCGGAAAAACCTAACGGATTCCAACCCGATCTAAAACAAAATTCTTCGTTTTCTTTCTTTTCCTTGCGAGTTTCCAATCACACAGCGAAACGAATCTCTTCTATGTGTGGTCTTCTCCATATTTTGTCCTTACTCAAAAATTCGAGAATGATTATCATCTTTTTAGAAATCTTTATCTGACTTTGGATTTTCTCATTGGTCTTATTAATTCCCGCCCACTAAGCAGCTTATAATATGTACATAATATCAAATAAACACGAATGTCAATACACATTTTACGGATATCAATAGATATTTACGAATATCAATACATATTTGTCAATATACTTTTTATATATTATTCATCACCTAATTGGCGAGTGATTAATATTTTTCTTTCTCAATTAGCTGCATGTCTTTGCACTACGCACCTCTTTTGTTGATGTGACACCTGATAATCATTTTGGAGGTATATATTCAATTTTTGATATCTTAAGAGTGTCGGGTTAGTTTATGTGCTATTAATATCTGATGAACCAATTCTATCATTCACTAGGAGTATTTAAAATCAGAATTTTGCTCTGTATAAACTAGTCCTATAAGAATTAATAACATTTAAGAGATTCCGAATTTAAAATTTATAAAGGAGTACATCTTAACCATCAGGCTAATCCAACTGTAGATTTAGCAGATGAATTTGGCTGTTAAATTCTTGAATCCATAAGAGTTACTTTGATCTGTTAGTAAAATACAAAAGTGAATCAAATGTCAACTCGTTAGTAGTGGCAGCAATTGGATCAAACCAAAAAGCTATGAGTTGGTTATGCTCCATTGGAGTTGCGCATTTGATTGACGTGCATTTCACACAAGCACCGACCAAATTGCCGAATCTCTCAGTGCGCATCGGAATCGGACTGTAGCTTTCTCATCTCGTCTGCGGTTACACTTTTTTAGCTCATAAATATTCCTCGTTAGCCCATAAATATTCCGCGTTTTTATGTAATATCTCAGTGTTCGTCCGAATAGTTTTTATACTACAATTTCAGAATTATAATTAAAAAATTCTTTTCGATTTTAAAATTAAATGTCATGATGATTCACTTAAATTTATGAAAACACGAGTACAAATGAGATCATGACATTTAATTTTAAATTTTAAAAGAGTTTTTTTATTCTAATTTTGGACCGTAAATTTTTTCATATTCAATACTCCTCAACTAACGTGTGTCAACACTTACGTCAAACTTACATACTACTCTAAATTAATACGTTACTATTAAAATACTCATTATTGAGTCACTACTTGTTTTGTTTCTACAAAAAGAAACAAAAATAAGTGTTAATACACCAAAGATGTGTCATCACAAACATTGAATAAGTACTTGTGAATAATGTACCATTGATGGAAAAGGAATCACTTGTTGAGTACTCAAGAAGAAACTATTGGGCACCATGTGAACTTAAAGTATATTTGGAAGGAATTAATTTGTGTTAAAAACAGTGAGTGTTGTTTGATGTTTGACGATTTTATATATAATTTATTTTAGAATTAATTATGCATCTCGATAATAGAAATTAAAAAAGTATAAAATATGAATCGAAGTTGAAAAATATTTAGATAAGACGATCTGTACTGTAGACCGTAAAAAATTATCTTCATGAATAAAACATCATCTTTATTGAACTATTTGTGAGTTTTAGTTATGATTTTTTACTTTTTAGATTTTTTTTCGTGAAGATGAATTATTAATATAAAAAATCGATGCAAATTTGATATATATGTGTGTATGTATATATAAAAGTTTAAAAAATGACAATAATAGTGATTTAGTTCAAACACACCAGTGTGCTCGTTTAAAGGTTGGATTTGATCTGATGGGACCTCTTTCAGCTGAACAAAATTTAAATTTTTTCCCAGGTTTTTATCAAGTTAATATTGTGAATAAGTCCCATATTTTATCATCGCTTTTTTCAAAGTAATAATTGTAGGGAAAAATTTATGCGACATATGCAAACAATACTCGGGAATTTCACAAACATATACATCCATTTCCATTAACCATTGAAATCAAAATTACAGAACATGAACAATATCAATAGAAACATAAAATTTACAAAAACTATAAATAAAGTCGAAATAAAAATAAATTAAACCGAGTCTTATGTTTTACAGTCTTCTTAAAATAGTTTTAAGAATCGCTGCCTCATCATGGGTGTCAAAAAATCGTTTCGACGTATGTCTCTCAGGATAAAATGGCTCTTACAAATGGAGTAACTAATACTAAACTACGTCCGTCTATCAAACATTCGTGTGCATGCCTCTCTCTCACTTGAAGAAACAAAATCTGAAAGTTCTTTGTAGACAAAATTTCGTGTCAAACGAGATTGGTATAAATAGATTCAAGAGAAACCTTAGTTGGTGAAATCGAAAGTCATGTGGATTGCATGTCATGGATAGAAAATAATGGAGTCAAAATTAGAGACTCTTAAATTGCGTAATGGACGAGACTCTCCGTTTGTTGTGAAATCTTCTGATATCAAATTCATTCATAACCCTTGAATTTGTAACAATACTTCGACTAACTAATAAGTTGGACTTGTAATAACTCAAAAAAATTGATGACTTAATGGTTCAACTATAACCTTTCTGGGTCTACTTGGAGGATCAAATCGTTTACATTTTAGAATACATCGAATACAACTATTACATTTAAAATCATATTTGTGGGGTATGGATTTAATGAACTTCCCCAAAAGCCATGTTAGAAGTGAAATTGCGTTAACTTGGCTATGCTCCACCTTATGCACTGATTAGAAGTCTTGAGGGAACAACCAGTCAGAGGCACCACGACCAATGGTCGTAATTCCCTTTGATCCCTAAGTAAGTAGCAATGTGAGAAAATTCGTAGAACAAGTGTTCTGTCGAGCATATGGAAGTGACTAAGAAAATTCTTACTTATCAATCTGACGTAAATTTTTCAAGTCATAAAACTATTTGATGTTGGATTTTCACTTTTATTTATAGTATCCTAACAAATCCACTCAAGTGCTTTTTTCTGAATTGGCAATCCTTGATCCTACAATGATTTGATGTATCGTATGATTGGCCGACATGTTCAGGTTGCCGACCAAAATATTCCATAGCCTGATGAAGTGTTGCCCAAGATCGGTTGACAGAAGAGAGGTTGGCAAGGGGTGGTCGACTCTTAGGTAGGACATTGCCAAAGAGCATACTCGTTATGTTTGTTTCTTGTCTGAGGCGGATGCACTGAGTCAAAAAATAATGCGTTTATTGGATCAAAACACAAACGATGCTCGAATTTAACCAGTAAGTTATGAGATTTATTTACCTCCCACAATATTGATCGAATATCGTTTGATATAATTTTGACACATATTTATCTATACATGATGGTAAATTTGGACCATAAATGATGCTCCAATTTAAGCAGTTAGTTATGAGATTTTATTCACCTCTCATAATATTGATCGAATATTATTTGATATAATTTTGGCATATATTTATCTCAACATGATGGTAAATTTGAACTCAATTCAAACCGGGGTCATAGTTGCCCAACAAGACAAATGTCTCAACAAAACTACAAATAAAGTCCTATCACTAGAGAATCGACCACCATTGCACTATCCTATCGCTAGAGAATCAACCACCATTGCACTAACTCCTTGAATCCTGGACATCAATTTTAAAATGGTTAATAACAACACATAAATCGAAGCTCGTATAGAATAACAATTTAAATAATTGTTTAATAAAATTTAAAACATGTCTCATATCAAAACATTAGGTTTTCTGTTTGTATAAGAGTATACATTTTGCAAATATTTTCATCAAGCATGTCAGAGTCTATTGTCACAACAACTGGATTGCTGACAGCGTTACCCAATATTGTTTGAATCTCTTAAATTATGTCATCGTGCTTTTCGTTCCGGTGTATCAACGGATCCTAAGTTCGAAATAATTCTATCATGCTTTATCTTAACCCAATCAATCATTATAACGATGCTAGCACAATAATCCATCATTTCAACTATTCATATATGATAATGTGACATATAATATGATGTGTCCAAGACTCGAGGAGTCTCTAGGTCAAAATGATGATAAGTTCCATAACTGATATTCTCACGACAAATCATGGAGCACATAGATCGAGATTATAAAGCACGACGTACTATGTAACTCAGTGTGGGGTCAGAATATCATTTATATGATGATAAGTTCCATAACTGATATTCTCACAACAAATCATGGAGCACATAGATCGAGATTATAAAGCACGACGTCCTATGTAACTTAGTGTGGGTCAGAATATCATTTATATAAATTGGGGTCAAGTGATGTTAAATAAATTAAGGGTCAAAGTATAAATAAATCATAGGTTAAAGTATAATTAACCATAGCCCTGGGTTCAGTATCAGTAACTACCCGTTTCTACTAGATTAAAATATGAAATTCATTAATGAATTTTATTTAAAATTTTTGAGGTTACGGTTAATCACGAAACATTTTTTTTAGTCAACGGTGATTTTTTTTGGAATTTTTTAGAGAACGAAGTCCAGACAACGCAATCTAAACATTACTTGGGTGGTTGCCCAATTCCTTTAAGCTCTCTCTCTCTCTCTCTCTCTCTCTCACACACACACACACACACACACATATATGTGCATATGTAATTATATTAAGATATAGTTTTTAACAATTATTTTAAATAAAATATAGTGATTTAATATTAAAAACAAGCGTAATCACTTATACGTTTGTATGCATATTAAGTGTTTATGTGCAGTTATAGGGGAGACAAAATTGAGACAAATGGAGGATCCTATGCTGCAAAAGATTCGCAAAGGAATGGTCACACCTCATCCGGATTTCACAATCACTAATGGCTTGATGAAATTTCGGAATAGAATTTGTGTCCCTGACATATCATATATGCAACAGTGAATTTTTGATGAAAGTCACAAGTCCAAACTTGCAGTCCATCCAGATCAGATGAAGATGTATTAGAATTTGAGAAAGATGTATTGGTGGATGGGAATGAAGCGGAGCACAGTTGATTATGTCAACCGATGTCTTCAACGTGAACAAATTAAGGTTGAACATTGAAAGCCAGCGGGATTATTACAACCTCTTCCGATAGCTGAATGCAAGTGGAAACACCTTACTATAGATTTCATTATTGGTTTGCCTCGTACTCCTAGGGGAAATAACTATGTTTGGGTGATCGTTGACAGGTTGACAAAGACAGCTCATCTCTTACCGATAAAGACGATGCATTCGATGGATCATCTGGCGGCCCTATACGTTCGAGAAATTGTCCGATTCCATGGAGTGCCAGTATCTATCACGTCAAATCGAATACAAGATTTAATTCCCGATTCTGGAAGAGTTTCACTAGGAACTCGATTGAATTCTAGTGCTGCATTTCACCCTCAAACCAATGGATAATCTGAACGCACTATTCAAACTTTGGAGGATATGTTGCGGGCTTGTTTGTTGGACCTCCGATGAAATTGGGAGGATAATTTACCTCTAGCAAAGTTTGCTTATAATAATAGCTACCAGGCAAGTATCGGGATGGCACCGTACGAGGCTCTTTATGGCGGACAATGTAGATCGCTTGCATGTTGGACAGAAGTTGGCAAGGGACAACATTCTAGTCCTGATATCGTGTTTGAAACAATAGATAAAGTGAACTTGATTCCGAGAAGACTGAAGGTAGCTTAAGATCGTCAAAAGAGTTAGGTTGATACTGGTAGACGGGAAATTGAGTTTCGAGAAGGCGATTAGATTTTTCTAAAAATATCACCTATGAAGGGTGTCTTACTCTTTGGAAAGAAGGAGAAATTGAACCCTCGATATGTGGGACCCTTTGAAATTATTGAGTGGATTGGGCCAATTGTTTATCGACTTTCGTTGACATCTGAACTTGCAGATGTTTATGATGTTTTTCATGTTTCTATGTTAAGGCAATATATCACAGACCAATCACGTGTTCTTTGAGACTCCAAAAGTACCGACGCTCAATCAAAAGAAAGACTCGACCTCCTATTGAGCTTTAGGAGAATCTAACCTATGAGGAATATCCTTTCCGTATACTTGATAGAAAAGAAAAGCAATGGAGGAATAAAGTCATCACTCTAGTCAAAGTTTGGTGGAAAAATCACTCAGGGGTGAGGCAACCTGGGAGAAGAAGGATGACATACGAAAATAATATCCCGATTTGTTTCTATAATGTATATTCGCCTTCTATCTTTCATTTGTCTTGATCAAGTTTGGGAACCAAACTTCTTAAAGTGGAGGATGATGTAACAACCCGTTTCTACGAGATTAAAATATGTGCATATGTAATTTTTGATGTAATTCCAGCAAACCTATTCTTCCTCCTCCTACTGGTAGTGTTTTTGTTGCTCTCTCTCTCTCTCTCTCTCTCTCTCTCTCTCTCTCTCTCTCATACACTCACACACACACATATACACATACATACACACACGACACACACACACATATATATACACACGTGTGTGTTTTTATACGTATTTGTTTCTCTTTCAAAGGAGTAAAGAATAGAGACGTCTGTTGACCCACTCCAAAACAGAGGCCCCTTGGCTCCCATCGCAAGGCCAATGTCAGCATGCTATCAACTACAGAACATATGATGGGAAAAAGAGTATTGTTAAGATTGCAGCTGTTTCCAAAGAATTAGAAGTTTGGAAATTTGTTTCACACGTAATATAGTTTTAAGAAAATGTTTTCAGCAGTACATATTTTACATTGAACAAATGGAGCCTTAATGCTGCATACCTCAGATGGCAAGAGAGGCCCTGAAGTTGAATTCTTCTGCTTAACAAATGCGCGGGGCACGCGCTCTAGTTTACTTTTTCCAGGCTTTCGTCGCGTAGAACCTTCAGTTACATTAGTGATATCCGTAAAGGAATCACTCTCAGCTTCATCAGCATTTACAACCTCAGAGGAAGGAATCTCCTCAGTTTCACCATGTGTGCCACCAAACTTGAGACCCCTAATGATGTTTGCTCTCGCGTGGGCATCAGATAAACCACTCTAAGGGGTGCATTTGAAAAAAGAAAAAAAACACAGAAACAAAAGAATACTATTACAAAAGTACATGCGATTTTGCAAACATTCTGGGTAAGGAAAGCAAGTGTAAACGACCATGAATGTGTCGTTTAGAAGAAAACATGCAAGTTAACAAATAAGTATAAATAAAAAATCGCATTCTCGGTGTTGGTCCCATTAATTAAAGGCAATTTGATGGGCATGATCGCAGTCAGGTCTGACCCTTTCCATATATACACAATGCGTGCTCTCATCCTAAAATTTACACTTTCACACGTGGCATCTTGAATTGTCATATAGTACCGACCAAATGCCCCTAAAGAATGGCACATATTGCAAAGCATAAATATTCTGATGTCAAAGGTGATTCCCAACCTTAATTGATGGAACATCAAATGGAAAGCAATGAAGAATAGACTGGGTGGTGAATTCATGGAATTCAAACACTTCTTTTCTTCAATATTTTTGGACCTTTTTCTGACAGTAATTTTAAACTATATTCGAAAAACTTAAGTGTTGTGCTCACTAGTAGTCAATTAAGCTCGGAAACTATTTTTCTCAATTACCCATATCCCTTACAAGCACAAGTTTTCTTCATTAGCTCACATATAGCACAATATGAGTGGTTTAGTTCATTGAAACTATGCCCTTGCTTATCATTCCTGATAATGTCTCTGTTAGCCGTCCTTTTCTTCGAGCTACGAGGATGTTAGGGGCGGAAGTGAGCCTCCGGGAAAATGACGGGCACTACAACTGTCACGAGACCACCGGAGGTGGAGGAGAGAGCTCAAGGCAGCCTTAGAAAAAGAGGGATGACAGTGGAGTGAGCAACAAGAAATTAGTGCTTGCTCAATATGCCTTCAATGCATTTGAAAGCTTCTTCCAAGTGTCAACCCTCCCATATATACAAGCCATCGAAGGGGAGAGAGCCAGCTACTGGGCTCATCCCCCTTGTGGGCAGAATAAAGATTGACATGCTTTTCTGTATTAGTCTCAAGTTCAAACCTTGGAGCTTGTATCATAGGACTAACAGAGGACATTTCAATGATATATGGAGGTTTGGATCATATGACCAAGTTAGGTGGTAGGTATGATACGGGCTCCGAGGTGTCAGATGGTAGCTATAATACGTCTTCTGAGGTGTCAATAAACAGTGCCCCCCTCTCTCTAAGACCAGTCAAGTTAGAGCTTTCTTGGGGCGGGCTCATCCCCTTGACAAACCCGTTCCTGCCTCCTTAGGTCCCGAGCGAGGTACCAAGGCCCTACCCCCAACCTAGGGTGGTGTTGAAATCGCCTTTGATGTTTCGTTGTGAATTGATGGAGTCCGAAGAGAATATTAGGTGGTGTCTCTCTAGAACATGGGGAGGCCTATTAGAGGAGAGATCCTTAGAGGCGAGGTAGCCAGTCGCCCCTTAAAGAGGTGAGGCATCTAGTCGCACCAATGTGAGGATATGTCTTCTTGGCCGAAGGGCCCCTCCTCCGTAGGACGATGTGGTGTTGGTCGAAGGGCCCCTTTCTCTGTGGGAGGATGTATGCTTGGTCGAAACCCTCTTCCTCCATGGGTGGATGTATGGTTCGCTGAAGGCCTTCTCCTCCGTGGGAAGATGTGACTTGGACGACGTCCCCCTTCCTCCGTGGGAGGATGTATGCTTTACTGAAGGCCCCTTCCTCTGTTGGAGGATGTATGTTTCACCAATGTCCCCTTCCCCCATGGAGACATGGGCATCGGGAAGGGCCCCTTCCTCCGTGGGAGGATGTGTGCTTCGCCGGAGGCCCCCTTCTTGAGGAAAAGCTTACTCGTAGATGGGAGTCCGCCAATGATGCAGTCTGGTCACTTAGGAGAGCGTGCACGTTGCAGAGGCCTACCGAATACCCACAAGCTACTTCAATATAAATCAAATCACTTTTCATGCCATGAGTCAAATGTTTTAAGTTGAATATGGTCAAAAGATCAGTTTGTCAATTCTCGTAATACAACTCATCCATCTAATCATGCTCATCTCAACATAACTCAAGTTTTACTTTTACCACATTATTCCTTTACCATTGACACAGTAATCATACAACTTAGCCAACTTGAATATGTGAGCAGTAGAAACACTTTAATTTAGAAGAACTAACTACATAACACTTGCACAACATCTTTCATACAATCCCTTCACGTCCAAGTTTATAAGCCACTTCTCCATGATCACCGTTAAAGCCATAATAGAGACAATACCGGAGATCAACAATCATGATTCTTTATCGGCTCTTGAATCACATTTCCAACCATCAAAAGCATGCCTGAACAATTCTATGTTCACTCCTATTCTAACTTGTCGATTAGAAATATTGACAACAAACAACATACATTGGGAAGCCCCTTAAATGTGCCTAATAAGTTTCATGCACAAATGAAGAAACAAGATCTCAATCTCTTATTGTAGATTCATTCCCAGTATTCCCATGCAGTCATGG
>JABCMJ010028843.1:0-10673 GCA_014822125.1 Arbutus unedo | reverse complement strand
GTATCTATCTTACAAGCGACATTCCTGTGTTATTCACATGCCATAAGAAATATGTAAGAGACAAAAATTTAGAAGCAACCTTATGAAAGAAGGTAGCATAGATAGATTTTTGTAGGTGGTTAATTCAAAAAGATTTTACGGATTGAATTGTCATATCAATTAATGAAAGATAATAAATTTTGATGCGGAGTTTATGTTGGGTGATGTGTTTTGGGAATTGATTCTCAAACCAATTAATGAAAAATAATAAATATGTGACGTGGATTTTATGCTGGGCGATGTGAAATTTTTTCTATTTTTTTTTAGATTTTTGCAAGAAATGTGAACACATCATGTGGACTACACTCTCAAAATATATATTATATATATGCCATTATAAATTTTGGATTTTATACTTGGTCTATCTGATGTTGGTTCATGACAATTCTTGTAACAAAGCAGAATAATCAGAAAATCTGTAACATGTGTTTCCCATTCCCATAGAATAGATTTTCTGGTTCATGTATCTATATGCAGTAATGTTGTTTTAACTTCTCATACCTTTCACAACAGGTTACTGGCCAGAATCTTGATAATTGGGAGAACTCGTACGCATGCGTATCAGATGCCCTGCGGCATTACTATTACCAGTACCTCTCATCCACTGCAGAGGCTGCTCAGGTACTTCCTGAAACACACGTGATGTAGGCAAAGAGATTGTCGATGAGTTATTGACCTTACATGCATAATTGGTCATGTGATACTAATATCTGTTGAAAGTTGGTACCAAATCTTAAATACTTCCCTGCTCAACCAGTTTTCGATGGGTGAAATTTGTAAAAGGTTTTTTTATTACTGTTTTGAATCTTGTTGCATGTTTGGTTCCACAACATAAATGAGACAGCTTACCTATGCTGCAGGAAAAAATTGCAATGCTTCGAGAAAATGAGGCTTTGCAAAAGGAAAATGATAAGCTCAAAGATGAAAAGATGTCTTTGCTCAAAAGTAAGGATTTGGCTGAGGGTCAAGTCACGGCGTTAACAAGGTCCTTGGAAAGTTTACAGAAGGATCTCAAGGACAAGGAAACTCTGGTAATTGTCTTTGATTTACTGCATCTTGTAAAGCATTTGCAATCATTTATTTGTCAAGAGTTATATCTTATCATAATTTTCAGGTGCAAGATTTGAGGCAGTCGTTGGAACGCCAAAGAAAAGAGCTCAATGACTGCAGAGTGGAAATCACTTCACTGAAAATGCATATTGAAGGTTCTCGATCTGGACGGAACTTGATAGCTGGTGAGATTGAACAAATGCAATCACAGTCCTTGGAAAGCTACAAGGAAAAAATAAAATTGCTAGAGAAAGAAATAGAAGGCTTAAAAACAAGGAAATACACTGCAGAAAAATCTATCAATGATAATTCTGAGTTTATAGAGATCAAAGACAAAGTTGTTGATTTCCAAGAAAACAGTGCCGTGCCGTCTCAAGTTGAGATGACATCTGGAGCTATGGAAACTCTTGGTGCCCAAGTACTGGAAGATCGAAACTCAGATGACACCAGGGATAAACCCGAGGCACTAGGAGATACGTTAATAAGGTCTCTAAATCACGATGATGGTCCTACTGGAAGTGCTGAGAATGTCCATAAACACGATGATGAACCACTACCACTAGATAACGGTCTACTTCTAAAATCGGACAGTCTAGGTTGTGAATCATCTCGTGAAAAGATGGTAAGTTGCTATACTAGCCTTTGTGCTTCATGGTTTGTTGGGGTCCTCCACAAGGGGACACTTTACATATATCTAAGATGTCATTTGACTCTTTCCAGGGTTTGGAAGCCATCCAGATCCTCTCGGAAGCGTTGCCTAAAATTGTTCCTTATGTTCTAATAAACCACCGCGAGGTTTGGTTGTGAATGTTTTGTTTGTACAGTGTATATTTGTCTCTTTCATCTTTGTAGCTATCGTTCTTGGCAGTTTTGTTGGGCATATGATATTATCTATAATTTTTGCTTGCAGGAGCTTCTTCCTCTGATAATGTGTGCTATTGAGCGCCATCCGGAAAGCAGCACGCGAGATTCCTTGACCCACACGCTGTTCAACTTAATTAAACGTCCAGATGAACAACAGAGACGGATTATTATGGATGTAAGTTCTTGTAAAAAGTACCATGGCACAATTACTTGTAAGATATGTTGATGTAAATATGGTGAAACCTTCACTCCATTCAGGCGTGTGTTACACTTGCTAAGAATGTTGGAGAAATGAGAACAGAGACAGAATTGCTTCCCCAGTGTTGGGAACAGGTGAGCTTAAAATCATGATTTTGCAAGACTCTTGGTGTGTACTTGTTCTGTTTTGTTTGTTTTTTGTGTGTGTGATAAGTTCTGTTATTTCTGGTTCTGCGGAATGCAGATTAATCACATGTATGAGGAACGCAGACTTCTTGTTGCTCAATCATGCGGAGAGCTTGCAGAATTTGTCCGCCCTGAGATTCGTGATTCTCTCATCTTGTCCATCATGCAACAACTGATTGAGGATTCTGCAACTATTGTTCGGGAGGCTGCTGCTCATAATCTGGCTTTGCTGCTTCCACTCTTTCCAAATATGGACAAATATTTCAAGGTCAGCCTCACTAAATATGCTTCGAGGCAATCATGGAGAAGAAATCTGACTTGACAGAATTTCCTGCAATGTAAGCTACATGGTCTAGGGAATGGAGCATTTTCCCTGATCATATATGATGACTTACAAGAGAGTTTCGGGTTCTACTTTCTCACATCATAAGCTCTGCTCAGGTAGGACTGTTTCTACATAAATAATTTCTCAGCTTTTGCCTATAACCATCTAATAAATACGAACAATTCTCCCTTAAATCACGGACACAGTTAATTTTTGCAGCGTTGTCCACCTCTTTCGGGGGTCGAAGGTTCCGTTGAATCTCATCTCTGCGTTCTAGGAGAAAGAGAGCGCTGGAATGTTGATGTCTTACTACGGTTGCTGGCAGAATTGCTTCCATTTGTGCATCGAAAAGCTATTGAAACTTGTCCATTTCCAAGCAATTTCGAAAATGCAGGAAGATTTTTTTCTACTTCCCTGCTTGAACAGTATGCGAGGTAAGCTTTATATGCTGATGGCTTTCAAAAATCTAGCTGCTGCAGTAGTGCTTCTGATAGGTTCTATGTTTGGTCAGGGATTGTGCAGAATGGCCTGCATTTGAATGGCTGCATGCTGACTGCTTGCCCGATTTGATACGACTTGCGTCTCTGTTACCTCAGAAGGAAGATACGCTGAGAAATCGAATCACAAAGGCAATTTTATCTGCTTTTACATTTTCTGCTTGGGTGCTTTTGTTTTTGTCGTGGCTCTATTGTTATGCATGTTGTTACTTCTCTTCCATTAGTTGCTGACCTAGATAGTGGCAATGCAGTTTTTGCTGGCTGTGTCTGAGTGCTTTGGAGATGATTATCTGACCCACATCATGCTGCCAGTATTCTTGGTAGCTGTTGGTGACAATGCTGATTTAAAATTTTTCCCATCTACCATCCAGTCAAGAATAAGAGGTATCGAGCCATGGAATCTTCAGTACTACAAATTAATATATAACTACTATTTATATTGTGAAATCGCTATTTGTATTGTTGGAGGCTGATTGCTTCACGTCCCTACAGGATTGAGACCAAAAACTGCTGTAGCTGAGAGACTTGCTGTTATGTGCGTCCTACCACTTCTCTTGGCAGGGGTGTTAGGATCTCCTAGCAAGCAAAAACATTTGACCGAGTACTTGAGTAATCTGTTGTTTCAAAGTGCACTGCAGGAGGGTCAGCCATCAAAGCGCCTTGCTGAGATTGTTAATCCTGTCTGCTTCCTCTGGTTGGTATTGTGCCAAAAGAATTTTAGTAAATAGAGTTTCTGTTTTGTTTGAAATTAATATTTTTTACTTGTACCTTTTACATAATGCAGTACATTTGAAGAACATCATAACATGATTTTCAACATCTTATGGGAAATGGTCGTAAGCTCCAACGTAAATATGAAAATAAGTGCTGCCAATCTGTTGAAAGTTAGTGTAAGTGCAATCACTCCCCTGGAGGTTGTCTCTGATCACTTCTAGAATATGTGGAAATATTTGATATCCTTCTCTTGATAGGTACCATATATTGATGCCAAAGTGGCTTCAACTCATGTTGTGCCTGCTCTTGTCACTCTTGGCTCTGACCAAAACTTGAGTGTGAAGTACGGAAGCATTGATGCATTTGGAGCTGTGGCACAGCATTTTAAAAATGAAATGGTACCTTTTGACGTTGATTTGGGATTTACATTTTGATATGGTAAATTCAACTCATCTTGGTGATCAGTTCTCCATTTGATTAGATCGTTGACAAAATACGTGTTCAAATGGATGCTTTTCTTGAAGATGGATCACATGAAGCAACAATTGCTGTGGTTCATGCATTGGTGGTGGCTGTACCACATACGACAGAGAGACTTAGAGATTATATCCTGAATCCTGTTTTCTTGAGAATATTTACTGTTGCTTCGAATGTTCAGAATATTACCTGCTTAGCTATCTACGCATTTTACATGTTCCATTTCTTCTTCCTGTTTTACAGTTTTCTCCTTGACTTGACATACATCTTTTGACAAAGATTTTCCAATTTGCAAGCACACCCCTTCCTACAAGTGATGTGATGCGTCGTCGTGAGAGAGCTAATGCATTTTGTGAATCAATCCGTGCTCTAGATGCTACAGGTTTACTTTTTCCAATTATCAGAAACATTTTAATTTTTCCTTGTGTGAGCGACTTCCATGTTCATGTCCATATCATCTGCCATATGCTAATGACGGTCTTATGATGAGGTTACTCATAAAAGAAGTTTTGCACTGAGGAATTTTTGATTGATGAGACACAGGATGTTTTACAAAAGTTCTGCTGATCAATAGGTTTTGGTTGACTTTGTTATGCATTTGCAGTTTTTATTACTAGTAATTAGGATTCTCGTTAGGTGTAGGAATTTAAAATCTTTGACTTAAGCCGGAGAACATATGTCGGAGAAGGGGTTAAGTGGAAGCATGTAGAGATTCCTTTATTACAGAGTTAGAAATCGAACAAGGTTGCCTGTCAAAAGGGTTGGCTTTGGCTTTTGAGAAAACATGGAATAGGTGAGTAGCCATTCTGCTGTGGCCCTTGCAGAACAACCTTTTGGATATGGTTTACAGACAAAACACAGAAGATAGTGAGCCAACTCTTTTTGTAATCCTAACCGAATCTTGGAAGAAAGACTGGTGTAACTGAGTTGAAAAGATTTATGCTTTCAGGAGAATTTATGGTTGTATTATCTTTAGAAAAGTCGAAAATGGATCTTGTTTTGCTGGGCAGAGGTGGCCTGATGTATTAGCATGTTGTAAATATAGTCGAAAGAGTTCCTATTTTAGTCCTGATGGTTTACTGCTGTTGGAAATTATTGATTATCATTTATCACTTGCCCCGGTCTTATAACTGGATCTAAATCGTACATCTACTTGTTGCAGATCTATCGGCTACTAGTGTGAGAGATTTACTACTACCTACAATACAGAATCTGTTGAAAGACTCTGATGCGCTGGATCCAGCACATAAAGAAGCACTCGAAATCATAATGAAGGAAAGAGGAGGCGGAACTTTTGAGGCTATTAGTAAGGCGATGGGTGCTCATCTTGGGCTCGCGTCATCCGTAAGCAGTTTCTTTGGTGAAGGTGGCCTATTAGGGAAGAAGGAAACCGGTGATCCATCACCACCACCACCTCCTGAGCTGCAAGTCGAGTCCCCTAGACCAGTCCCACAACAATCGCCGGTTGAGGACACGAGATTTAGGCGAATCATGCGTGTGGGTTTCAGTGACATGCTTAGAGGCAAAACAAAGAGCAACGAGGAAAATCCCCCCAGCCAATAGAAATTAAAACCGGGAACTCTTTTTTTTCTCTTCGGGTTTAGTTTTGGGCAGCGGGAGTTAGAGTCTTGTTTGTTTTTTAATCCTTCCCTGTGCTGTTAGAACATTCTTTGCCCCATATTCAAAAGGTTGAACGTTTTGTATTTTGATGGATGTAGAGTAATAAAACATTTTTGTCTTCTTACAAATCGTGAATGTTTTCTGTCATATTGTTTCTGTGATGTATCGACTTACCTAATTTCCATAGTTAATTTTGAAGATGATGATTCTTTTTAGTTCGACCTGATTTCTTCAGGTCTGTCGATTTTTTCCCCCTTTGATGGAGTTGACGTTATTCGTTGAAGTTATGTCATGATGTTACAGACCAAACTCCCGTGGAATTTTATTGGGCAATTTGACCACAAGTCCCCCCAATAAGAAGGCAATAAGTTATAATTAAACCACTTGTAAAACACCCAATGCCAATTATTATTGAGGGCAATACGAGAAATACAGCATTCCCAAGCTTCTCAAAACGCTGGTAATAAGTCCAAACTATCAACCCGAATGGGTGAGCCTGGTGGTTAAGGTTTAGAATTTAGGATTTATGGTAAAATGCTCTGGTTTTAATTGGGATTTTCACGAGTGGACGATGAAATTAATCCTCTGAGGACTAGTCAGTATTATTTTGGAAGTAATCTCAAAGCTAATTAGATACTTCGGCTATAAAAAATTCCAAAATACCATGAAAAGAATTATTGGCGCTTTTTACTGCTGCGCCACGAAAAAGTCTGTCTGGAATTGAATTATTGGCTCCATTCCTCCAGCGGAAAATTATCTCTTTCTATTCTATCAGGGGCCGAAAAAGGGATCTCTGCTCATAAGATGACTAGTTTTTTTTGCTAAGTAAATAAGAGACTAGTTACTAGCAGAAAATTATACATTACCACTATAGCACGTGGTGTTCTTATCTAAAGATGACACGAAGACAGGTAGGGTATGAATTTAACTATTCTTGTCACTGATCCTCAAATTTGATATTGCCACTGTTCCTGATCCATTCCTCGAACGGAAAATCATCTCTTTCTATTCTCTTAGAGGCGGAAAAGAGATCTCCACTCGTCTCGCCTCGAAAAATTTCAAGACAAGAAAATTAAAATAATTTTTTATTATGATAAATTTCAGCCAAATAATAACAAAAAGAAATCTCCAATAAATATATATATATATATATATATATATATATATATATCCAATGACACTAAACATAGTGAATGGAATCTTTTGAGAATTTTTCTTTCATGATCATCAATTTAAAATATCAAGGCTGAGTGATGGGGTTTCATCGAATTATTTAGATTTAAAGGATGATAATGGCAGAATTATTCAGATTTATGTCGATGGATCCTCGTGGGATCTCGTGAGAGCAGGTTGACCATTTTTGATCATACTGTTATGTTGATAATACTATATTTAATTATGCAAGCGGATCACTACCATCGTATTATAACTTAGATTTGTGTGATCCTGAATATGTTGGTGTTGTTGGAAGTTTCGAGTACAATCGTCATGCTGCCCAATGTGTTGTTGATTAGTCTGAATGCAATCGTCGTATTGTCCGATATTGTAGAATGATTTAGTGACAGCCATTGTGCTGCCCGTTGAATTGTTGAACATGTTACAACCATCGTGCTGCCCGTAGTCAATTAGTTGAACATGACATGTTACTTTGGAGTTGTTTGGGAAAAATCTAGAATCAACGTTAGAGATGCCAATTCGAACACCATGTGAACAAAGAAATGGAGGGTGTTGAGTGAACATTGTACATAGTGAAAATGTATAGAAACAAGTAAGTGACTTTAATGGAAAAGATGTTTAATTAGTTTTGGAGGCCATTGTGCCATGTTGAATTATGAGAGTTCGAGTCCCACATAATTATGGTCTGGGTTCAAGTCCCATGTTCCCAGTAGGTTAGAGTCTCACTGGCTGTTGTGCCGTGTTATCGTTCTATTGGATCCCCCGGTCGTTCCATTGAAGCATGCCTTTTCATGTGGGTTTGAGTCCCGCTGCGCGTCATTCCGTTTTCTTTAAGAACCCCAACTAAGAGTTGTTGAAATGGTTGAGGATGACTTCGAAGACTTCTGTTTTGTAGCTTCGGGGAGTGACGACCACGATCTTGGACGTCTTTGAGTCAGTAAAAAGGAAGCGGCTAAGGTTTGTTAGTACCTAATACTGCTGATGCCACGTTCGGTCAAATCTAGTTAGGGTGAGGTAGTTATTGACCTAAGTGAACGGTAAAAAGTTCCTTCCTTATCGGGATGACATTCAAGTCGAGTACATAACCTCAGACTACAGACTCTGGGTAAATAAGGACTGATCAATATCAATTGAATACCTAAAGCTAGATAGCCGGGTAGGATTCAGAGTTACTAGGTGGAATTTCTAGAAACATTGAAGAACGAAAGTATAACATACCTATGTATTTATTTTACTTGCTTTTTTGGTCCAAATTTATTCGATTGTCGTTATATATCATGTTGCATGCTTGTCACCATTTGAGTCTAGTTTTCGGATAATTTTTACTACTGAGTTTAATTATTTACTGAAGCAACTTTTTTGCTCTTAGTGATTCATGTCAGATGGAGTTCCCGCCCTAGAAGCAAGAGTCGCATAGAGGAAGAGTTCAATATGTGGTTGCCATACCCCTAATTTGCTCTGTTATTTATTTTAATTCCCAATATAAATTCAAAAGGGGTATTTTCGTCTTTGACATTTCAAGACATTGCAACTGTGTTTAAATATTTTGAATTTTACAAACACAAAGGTAGATTTCTCTTTAATTATCGTTTTGACTAATAAAAAATGAAATTAAAAAGATTTAATTAATATTTTAAGAAATTAGAGCGACATATATGTAACGCAATTATAAGGAGTAAAATTGATATTCATATACATTATTAAACATGATAGGAATCGAGATGGATTTTGGGTATGTGGATTCATCTCTGATTCGATTCCCAAAATTTTGTTTCAAATTTAATATGTTCTTCAAAAAAAACTTCGAAACTCCTACTAGGACGAGATAAATAATGGAGGAAATGAGATTGAATCGAACAGAATTGTCATTCCTATTTCTATCCAACTTGAATGCGCAAAAAGAGATGAGTGAAAAGAGAAGGGAAAACACTCTAGATTTACCTTTCTCCAATTTTAATGAAGAGGTCAAGAGATCAAATCTCGTCAAAGTTTCTCCTTTATAAGAATTTTTATTCATTAGTTTTTTTTTTTTTGATATGAGATTTTTCTTGATTTGTTATTATTGGGCTTGGTTTAGTACTGGCTCTCATATAATTGATAGGACAATTCTGTTGCCGTTTGACACTAGACGAAAGAAAAGTCAGTGTACTATCTCACATGTATTCAACGATTTTGAACACATCTGTGTTTTTAACATTACTCCTAGAAGAAAGCTAGCTATGCTAGTTTTGCCAAATTTAAGCATTGTTCAATCTTGCAAGCTTCTTTAATCTATACATCCATCTTGATACGTGGAATCCCCCCATTGCATTTCTACTTTAGATTTCGTATGAAATGTGATGTTTTGACTCCATTCATTACCATTTTAGCAAGTCACCAATTAAAAATGATTAGGCTAATTGATTTATGCACCACTTCTGTTTTTTGGGTAATCAAAATGAATATGCAGATAAACTACTTTATATGTTTGTTAAGAGGTATATATTAAATATTAATGAGTTGGTCTGGTCAATAATTGAAACATAAGAGTTTTTTCACTTACAAGATCTCATGTTCGAAATCTTCTGAGTGCTATTAACTCTTATAAGTGCTATTACCGTGAGTGGCTAATTGGATCACAGCGAAATTCAACCTTAGAGGTGTGTCGATGGACTACTTCTACGTACCGAAGCTTCGACGGGATAGAGAAGAGCAAGGGCTGAGTAAGGAGGAGGTCCAGGGGATTGGGAAGTAAAGGAAGGAGGAGGAAGTGGGTGGTGTAAAGGAGGCAGATGAGTCTACAACGCCCACATTTAAGGCTAATAGGAAAGACCATGGCCCTCTGTTTGTTTTTGGGTTTGGGTGCTTTAGCATAGTTTTCCCATGTTCATGTGTTATGTTGGAGGCTGGCCATGGTTTTATCATTATGCTACGTCCTCGGTTGGTATCTTGCCAAGAAATAGGATCGTTGTATCTTAGTTTAAACTGGTTTGTAATCCAAATATCAATAAATGGTTTCTTTTTGCTGTTAAAAAAAAAACTCTTATAAGACTAGTTTATACAAGATTTTGTTTTAACTTTAATTAAGATCTCCAAGTGGACAGTAGAATCGGTCCAGATAGCACTGTATATTTTGTATGTTAAAAAGTACTTTTAATTTCACAAACAAGTACGTAACATGCATTGAGGGAGGAAAGGAAATCTAAGTATATATGTTGCTAGGGCTGGCCCAGGGTAAGCCTCGCAAGTCTCCGGACGAGGGGCAACAATTTTTTTTTAGTAGATATAAACATAAAACAAGAAAAATTCATCGAAAAAATTATTATTAATACTAAGTGGACAACCATACTAAAACCGGGTTTAGACAATCCACTGTGTGTTGCTTTCCATATAAAACAGCTTGGCTAGGTGCAACATAGCAATCAGAAAGACATGAAACATTGGTTCAACCTGATAGGGATTTAGTCACGGGCGATGTTTGATTGGTCTTATACGTTAATGCTGCCCAAAAGAATGTAGAAAGTGACTTTAATCAACAACAATTTTGA
>JABCMJ010028842.1:0-20017 GCA_014822125.1 Arbutus unedo | reverse complement strand
ATGGAATGGAGAACGAATCGAAATTCATATAGGAATGGATAGAAAATGGATGGTGCGGTAAGATAGTTGAGTGTGTTATTCACGCTTATCTTGTGCTATTGGTAAGCTCATACCTGCGCTCGTGTTGTTGTTTCATGATCATATTGTGTGCTTGATTTTTCATGATGTTGGTGTAGATATCCCTACTGGGCTATATAGCTCAGCCACTTTTTGTAGTCTTTATTTTGGAAAGAATGTATATTAAATTTGCACTTGATATTTTTAACTCAGACGATGTAACTTTCTTTAAAAATGCCATGTTTTGGTGTTAATAAATTAGCTGGTAAGAATTTTATTAAAATTAGTATGACCTTTATTATGTTAAAAAAAAAAAATCGAGGGCGTGACAACTTACATGACTTTACACCTTCGAACACTTTGATTAAAAGGTTTTAAATAATTGATTAAATAAAATAATTTAATAATTGATTAAAAGATTTTAAATAAATTATAAATCAAATGATTTAATAATTGATTAAAATATTTTCAATAATGTTCCGAAACATTGGGGCATTATAGTCTAGGCTGAGTCCAGGACGCATTGGCCTGTGTCGATAGCATTGGGATTTGGCTGGCGTATTATCGAAAGGACCATGGTAAGAGATCGCAAATGTGAGACCGGGGACTCGGTACATCGGTTGCCAGCATGCTGAGTTGACCGAGTCACCACTCGGTCAGAACTTTCTAGAATTATAAGAGACCTAAATAGGAAAGTACAAGAGTTGAGAAATGTTCCTGTTTAGGAAACCCATTATGCTACAAGATATTGGCCACATTTGGCAGTGTGCAATTGGGAAAAGATCCCACATTCGCTTGCCAAAATTTAAGGCATTTGATGGCTTATAAATAGAGGATCAGATGACAAAAGCACATACACTATTAATTACAAGTACAATTACTGTTGTGTTTTTGTCCCACACATTTTACCTCAAGCACTAGAGTGCCTTCTAGCCAATAATGATCGGGTGACACTAGTTGGTTGTTCCATACGCAAGCTACAAGAGCAAATTGGTTCACAAAGACAAATAAGATCAGGATTGGTGAATTTTTGCAGCTCCACAAATAATAATCTAATTTATCTGAACTTTATCTCTTGAAAGAAGTACATTCTGATATGGTAATCTTTGAAATTCCACTCCTATGGTACCACGATGTAGGACATGTGGTGTATTGTGTTCATACTCCCGTACCTCGTACCGACACGCAAAGGCGGACCCAGAAATCTTGGTTAGTAAGTCTTCACTAAAATCACATAACAATTTTTCTTCTATTAAGAGATAAATATGAAGTCTTACCTATACATTAATTTTAAATAACACACGATGACCTTTTCTATTTAAGAAGAGAAATATTTAAAAAAAATTAAAATATCTTTTTAATTATAGGTGCGTAAGATATTATTTATCAGTTAATTTTTATTCAAAAGAATTACAATTTTTTGCATAATCTACATAGTAAAAATACTTATTTTTTGTGTGGATTAATTGGCCGGTATAGTTTTATACAACAGGAGAAATATTTGGAACAAATTTTATACCTTAGGTAAAATACTTATAACAATATCATAATTTTTAATGGAGTCAAACCCCAATGAGCCCATATTAACTCCGCCCTTACGGCACAACCCGTGCTCCAAAGTCGTGCCCAGGTAAAATATTTTGGGATTACACCAATATGGCAAATAAATTTGATGAGAGGTAACAATCTTGATAGATAATCAAAGAGAAGACCGTAAAGCAATATATATGGGTGATAAGCAAAATGATTTTGGCACTACCCTTTTTTAAACAATGGTGCTCCCTTTTTTTTTTTTTTGTTTTGTCATTATTGATGGTGAGTTTACCGCATTGCTCTTGTATGTGTCGATCGTGATTTAAGAAATAATAAATGAAAAAGGATAATTTTTTAATTTCTAAAAATAAAGACAAAATTTTTTTTTTATTGTACAAAAGGGAGTGTCAATATCATTACCCTAAGTAAAAATCCTAAGAATATAGGTTTCCTAGTTTATGGACACTCACAAACTCAATCATGAGAATGCGGAGCAAACAAACATTCTACAATCAGGTCGACCTCGAGGGGAGGCGGAGCATGGCCCGTAGCCTTTGAGCCCAAAATTTTGTTTGAATTTATAAAGTTTTAAAACTTTTTTAATTGGTTTATTTGCAAATAAATATATCTTCCAGAGTCACCATTTAAATGTAAAGAGTTACTACCAAGAGTTGTGTCCTTATTAAAAAGGTACAACTTATGCATATATATAGGATTGGTTGTTAATGTTTATTTCCTCTAATTAAAAAATTATCATATTCCTCCTCCTCCTCCTCTCTTATTCTTGATTTTACTTTCATACAATTTTTAAACTATCAGACAACTTCGATCATAGACACTTCCTAAAGACCCAAATAAAAGTAAACACGAATATTATTTTTTCGAGAGTTATTTTATAATTTTCACGTGTATTTTTTATCATGTTTTATTCACGTACATGCACACGTACTTAATATATTTCATGCATATTATGCCAGGCATATATATATATATATATATATATATATACATATATATATGTTGATAACGCCTTCGATGGTCCCTCTTCAGTTACCACCTGCAAGGAAACTAGAGACATCGGTGTGGTGTCGACTAACACCCATCTGATATCTAAGTTAGTGATCGGAATAATCTGAGTGACTTGAAAAGTGGGAGAACTCTCTTAAGACTTGAGAACGCACCTTCGTTTAGACTTTGGCTTCTTTTTCTACCTTTACCGCCCTGCCCTATTTTTTGAAGTTTGTTGGTGATAATGCTTAGCCCCTCCAACGATGCCGAGATCCTTATTCTCAACAACTAGGACTTTTTCCCCCAAGCGGGTTCGACTAGTAGCGTCTCCCCAGCAAGAAACCTTTTAAACTTCTCTCTGCCTTTTTCGCCCCAAATTGTTATCTTTGCACGTACAAGACTCATTCCCAGCACAATGAACTTATGGAGGAACCGAGAAGAATTGAAGAGCCGAGACGAATAGATGAGATGAGAAAAATAGATTTGCTCATTGTCAGTTTCCCACCTTATCAGCTTCTCCCTTGCTCCTAGGAACGAACAAGGAGACTTCGCAAGAGCAATTTCAAAAAATTTCAAAAAATGGTGGCGACGGTTATTATTGCTTTTCAGTGGGTATTTAAGACAGGCGTTAGACTTTTTCGGGTCTGATATATGTCCCTTGGGAGCCTTGGCGGTTACTCAGCCATTGATGAGTGATCATTGGGCCACGTGTTCTCATCTGGACCCTCGAACATGCTTTTGACCAATGGATCAGATTCGTCCCTGGAATTCCTAGAGTTTCACACCCTTTTACTCCATTTACAATTTCATTCCAACTCCTTCATTCCTGGCATCCTTTAACGTTTTCCCCATCTTATTTCTTCTTCACTTGGCACATATCCTGACAAGCTCTAAGGGACTCCACAGAATGTGATTGCCTTCTAGCTTTTGGTAAGCTCTTGCTTCCATTCTCTCCCACTGTCCCCATTGGCTTCTACTCAATTTTTCTGTTGTCAAATCATTTGGGTTCCTTATGGATTTAGATCCCATGGACTTAGGGCATGAGGGAGGTTATGCCTTCCTTCGCCTATGCCATTATATGACATTGCAATCCCAAACGCCCATATTGAATTACTTTATTGATAGTCCTGCCCTCCTCCTTTATTATGGAAACCTCTATCCTCTGATTAAGTCTGCCCTTCCCCATTTTCAGGCCATGTACCGAGGAAGTTGAGCACTGCGGCCAATCCATCTTCTAGGGTGGCATCAGGGGTCGAGGCCTTTTCGTCTTCTTCTTCCAAAGTGCTTACTCTTTTTTCAAGGGGCTTTCCATCCAATCATGAAGTCAATACAATCCAGTCCTCTCTTACCGAACTCGATCTTTACCTGCATAGGGAGTTGTACTAGATTCCCCCAAGAGTTGTTCTTATGGTTCCTTCGCCTAAGGAGCAGGCATGTAGCCCTAGAGCCGCTCAGGTATGCCTTTATTAGTATTGCTTCGATGGGGCACTCAGGCTTCCCTTCCCCATTTAAGTTTGTCTCTAAGCTAATTGGCTCCAAATGACTAGCGAACATTAACTGCTTGTATGGTCCTCTAGGCGGCCTATTCTAATGAAGAGGCCAAACTAGATTGGATGACCGCTTTATACGTATACCAAGTAAACCTGGGACTCCAAGGCTGGTATTTCTTCCCCAAGAGAGATAGGACCCCTAACCTAATAGACAAACTCCCCTCGTCCATAAAGAACATGAAAGAGAAATTCTTCTTTATCTCTAGGGTTGGTTGGAAAAAGCTTGAGTGGGAGCATGCTCCATGGAATCTGCCATTTATGAGGAAAACCATTACCTGAGCGTAAGGACATTTCGCTGTCTTTTCTTTCTGTAGTATTTGATTTTGTTTTATGTCTTGAGATTCCATTAAATTCTGAGCATGGAAGTTAAGGTCAAGGATCACAAAAGACGAGGAGGATCCGCTCAAGAAAGCACAAAAGCATCTACACATCAATTCTCTCATCTTGTAATTGTAAAGTCCCTTGCAAAGTACCTGTTTAGCCCAGAACCTTCTAGTGATGTTTTTGCCTTTGAAAGAGGTAATTTTATTACAGTTGCCCCTTTTTCGACTCTAGTATTCTTATTCATAACTTTGTTGACTTGTAGGGGAATATACCAAGGACAAAATGAAAATAGATCATGGAAAGATTGCTAGGATGAACCAGAAGAAGGATTCTATTGGGGAGCAATTGGCGTCCAAAAACACAAAGGGATGAGAAAAGCTATAGACTCCTCAACCTTCATTGAATCAGGTGTGACAAGCAACAGAGTGACAATTCGGGAGCCTCCCATGGTGCACAATTTTATCGAGGATGTGGAAGAGGAAGAGCCTGCTAGGAATAAGATAAAAACTATTACCGCTGATTCTGAGAAGAAAGCTATTACCTTCTTGGAAGTGTTAGTTGGGGGCCAAGCTGGAGACGAGAAAGAGGGTGATGACACTAGGCCGAGGTCAGTTTCTACGAATGGGGTAACTGCTAGAGACACTATTACTGCATTTGGAAGTCTTGAGGACCTGCCACAGGGTGCTGGATGACCAATATCTTATTTTTCTTCCAGTTGGGGCAGCCAGCCAGGTGAATATCTCCTTCCTGCACTTTTAGATTCCCCTGTTTTGATTTTTCACCATGCGACCATTTCTCCCTAGGTTGTTTATTATGACAAAGAATTTTGTAATTGGCTTATTGACATTCGTAACAAGCTGAAGAGGCCAGACAAAGAATGGGAGAAAGCCAGGAAGGGGTGGGAAGATGTGTAAGGACCCATAAAAGTTTTGCGTTTTAAATATTATTTTGGAATATGTTGTGGGATATGTATATGATTTATTTTTATATGTTACGGGACTTTTGGTTGTGGGACTCAAACCTGGGGATTTGATTTAGACACGTATGCGTTATATGGGGTGTTTAGCCATTGAGGACCCCTTTTATTTGGTAAAATTTGATTGGGAGAGAAGATCGAGACACACCCCCCCCCCCCCCCCCCCCAATTCCATTTCACACATCTCTCTATCTCTACACTTAGGGTCTCCCTTCTCTCTAGAAATCCCGTTGATCAGCCCAGCCATTCTCGAATTCCTTTGAGACCATGAGAGTGTTTGTCATGCTTAGTTGATATCCAGAGCTTGATCGTGAGTTCAAAACTCAGAGGAGGAGATTTGAAGGTCGGTGGGCTCGTGGAGCTAGGGTTTTATGTCCTTTTTCAAATCCTTTGAACCAAGGCTTGAGGTAAGGGTGTTTAACCTTGTTTATGTGTTTATGGATGTTTTTAGTTGAGTTCTTATGCATTTTTTTATGTATATGTTGATTTTGGAGATTTTTGGTCCGAGCCTTCGTGATCTGTCAAAACCCAAAAATCGTCTAGGTCGCTCGAGCGATGTGTATGTTTTGAAATTCGCTCGAGCAACTTGTCCAGTGACTTATGCTGTTTTGAGGTCGCTCGAGCAACTTGCCTTGTTTGAGGACTTTTGGAGTTTGATCTTGGGATTGTTTTTATATGGTTTCAGGCCATGGTTTGAGGTCTTAGATTATGTTGATGGGATTTAATGTCTTTTCCACACATTGTGGATTCGTTTGTGATATTCCTAAAATGTTATGGACTTGTGACATACGTTATGAGCTTGAGGACCTTATATGCATTTGAACGATGAGAATGAAGATTGATATAAGACTTGGGTCCTTGCAATTGTTGTGGGAAGATGTGACTTTATGGGCTAGCCTTGGTCGAGACATGTGCTAGGCGTGATACATAGTATTAGCCTCCATGGAAGTGGTGTTAGGTGCGGCAATTGTTTCAACTTCTTTGGGAGAGGGTGCTAGTGAATGGTATAGTCGGTATAGCCACCATCGAGTGAACTGATAGGAAAAAAGATTGACATAAGATGTGTCACGTGAACCTAGAATTGGTTAAATGGATTGTCAAATTTTGAGGAAAGCATTATGACTTGTATAGCATATTATTTCATGTTGAGAATTAGCTAAAAGGGGTGTCTTGTGTTTAACCATGATTTTGAGTTATGTGGTGAGATGGTTGTGTGAGAGGTCATTTCTCCCATAGGCCTACTCTACGTGAAATTCATTCCATAAATAGTTTACCCCACACTAGTGTCGTTAGGAGTCCCCTTATCTCTTTGGAGGGTAACCGGCCTTGTATTACCATGAGGCATTCTGTCATGTATGGCCGTTATGTTTGTGGTGCCTAGTTCATCCTAACTATTTAAGTTGAACTAAACTAGGTGATGTGTTACGATAGAATAAATATGATTACGAGACATGTTAAGATGTTTTGGCTTTAAATGATGATAATTGATTGGTAAGTGATATGTTGGTGAATGGATATTGTTCAAGCTTTAATTGTTGGTTTCTAATATTACCTAAATGGAATGTCGTCTTTATGCTCTATATTATTGTCTTCTCACTGGTTGCTGAAACTGCATGAGACTTTAAGACTTGCTTTGAATAATGTAAGACACTTGAAATATGACACGTGGATATATGATAATGAATTGATAGAACACAAAAATCGTATGACTAGCCTCCTTTGGAGAGTGTGCTAGGACATGAACAACAGTGCTAGCCTCTTACGGGAGTGTGCTGGGGGATGACATGATATGTACTAGCCTCCCTTCGGAGAAGTCCTAGAAATGATATGAAATAATGTACTATACTACCCTCCTTCCGAAGAGTGCTAGGAATGATGTGAAATGTTGTACTAGCCTCCATTCGGAGAAGTGCTAGATATGATATGAAATGATGTACTAGCCTCCTCCGAGAGAATGCTAGGAGTGATAATGCTATGATTAGTCACCTTAGGGTGTTGGTCTAGGGATGATAGACAAACCATATGTAAGAACCCAACACATTTTTGTGCTTTAAAATATATTTTGGAATAACGTTGCGAGATATGTGTTTGTCTCAATTTTATATGTTGCGAGACTTTAAGTTGTTGGACCCAAGCCCGGGGATTTAATTTGGACATACGCCCCTAGCGGGGTGTGTTTAGACCAATTGGGGGCCCTTATACTTGGTAAATAAAAATTAGATTTTAGGAGGAGAGAGACAAGAAAGCCCCTTTTGCTATTATCCCCTTCTTTCTCTAGTTTTATGCCCCATCTTCTCTCTACGATTCTTGTTGATTCAACCAACCAATCTCGAATTCCTTTAAGATATAGAGTGATCTTGATGTGCTCCATCCATATCTGAAACTTGACCGTGATTTTGAAGTTCGGAAGAGAGGATTTGAGGCTCGGGAGATACGTGGAGCTAGGGTTTTTAGTTCGTCATCAAATCTTGCGATCCGGAGCTTGAGGTAGGGATGTTTAACCATCTTTATGTGTTTATGGTTGTCTTTGGTTGAGTTCTTAGGCATTTTGGCTGTATATGTTGATTTTGGAGATTTTTGGTTCGAGCCTTCGCGATCTGTCAAAACTCAGAAATCTCCTAGGTCGCTCGAGCAATGTGTACATTTTGGAAGTCACTCAAGCGACTTGTCCAGCGACCTTTCTAATGACTCTTACTATCTTTGGGTTGCTCAAAAAACCATCACTTCGCTCGAGCAACTTGGCCTATTTTGAGAAATCTTGATTAGGACTTGGGGATGAGGTGTTTATGATTTTGGACCATGGTTTAGTACTTTATGTCACGTTTATGGAATTGAATACTTATATCACACATTGTGGACTCGTTTGGGGTATTCCCGGAGAGTTATGAACTTACAATATGCTTCGAGAATCTTATGTACCTTTAACAAGAGAGAAACTAATATTGAGACAAGATTTTGGGTCAGATACCTAAAAGGGGATGATGTGATTTCATGAGCTAGTGCCGTTGAAAGTGTGATGGGCAAGGGCATAGTGTTGACCTCTATGGGAGTGGTGATAGGTACAACAATTGTCTTAGTTTACTTGGATGGGTGAACTAGACAACATAGCTTGTCTAGACACCATTGGGTGAAGGGGTTCGAAGAGAAGATTGATAGAAGACGTGTTACGTTAGTATAGAATTGATTAAAGGGACTATTGGATTGCGAGGATAGCATTATGACACATGTTGCATATTATGTTATGTCAAGACTTAGAAAAAAGGGCGTCTTGTGTTTGACCATGGTTGGGCTAGGGGGGTGAGATGGTTGTTTGAGAGTTCCTTTATTCCATAGGACCACTCTCTATGAAATTCATTTAAGAAACAATTTACCCTACTTCAGCGTCGTGAGGTGTTACCCTTATCACTTCGGAAGGTGACTGGCATTGTATTGTTGTAAATCGTTGTCTCATGTATGAACTTGAGGTAGAGGCGTGGGTTGATAACCCTTATGTTTGTGGTGCCTAGTCCATCCAGACTATTTAGGTTGAACTAAGTTATGTGATGTGTTACAATAGAATGGTTGTGGTTATGAGGTGTGTTAAGATGCACTGACTGTAAATGATGAAAATTGATTGGTATGTGATATGTTGATGAATGGCTACTATTCTAGCTTTTGTTGCTTGTTTCTAACGTTACCTAAATGGAATGTCATCTTCATGCTCTATACTATCATCGACCTGTTGATTGCTGAAACAACATGGGACCTTAAGACTTACTTTTGATAATGTAGGACACTTGAAGTGTGACATGTGGATATACGTTAATGATTTGATAGAACGCGAAAAGTGTATGACTAGTCTCCTTTGAGGAGTGTGCTAGGGGATGAAGTGATGTACTAGCCTCCATCTGGAGAAGTGCTAGAAGTGATATGAAATGATATACTAGCCTCCATTTGGAGAAGTGGTAGGGGTGATATGAATGATATACTAGCCTCCATTCTGAGAAGTGCTATGGTTGATATGAAATGATGTGCTAGCCTCTTTCGGGAGAGTAGCTAGGACTAGCCACCTTAGGGTGTTGTGCTAAGGACGATGAACAAATAACGATAAAGAAAACTTAATGACACTTGATAATTGTATATCGATTGAATGACTCATTTATAGATAAGTTATAGTTATAGTTATAGTTATAGAACTGTTAGTACAAATTTCAAGTTTGTTTAGGTGACCGTATTGCATTAAAATATGATAATATGATGTGAAATAAAATGCGTTGACTATGCTTGTGAGACATGGGACATGAGGAACAACCTAGTGAGTGAACATTTGGATAAATGTTTGGATAGAAGTGTCGAGTTATGAAATGAGGAATGGATTGGTAAAGAGTAACAATTAATGGGTAACGAATTGGTGATTTGAAATGGTTAACGGACAATGAGTTGGTATTGAAAAATGGTTGAATGAGTAACTAAAGGGTATTGTAAAATGGTTGAATGTGTTGTTTATGCATATCTTGTATTTCGTATGAGTTTATATTTGGGTTATCATTTATTGATCATGCTATATGTAACCTCATATTCACATAATATTGGTATAAATATTCCTATTGGGTTGTGTAGCTCACCCTATCATTTTTAGGTAATATCTAGGAGATCTAGCATGAAGTGTGCGGAGTGTATATGATGGTGCACGAATTTTTGAAGACTTTTGATGATAGTTACTCATTATCGTATGAACTATTTTGGAAAGAAATTGGAAATGTTTAACTTCTGATATTTCATTTAATATATGTATCGGGTTGAGGATTGCCCATTTTGATGTAACACTTCTAAGCTTGACTTTAGATGTTATCTCATGAACAAAATGATCTCAGGTATTTGGGTGTTTATTGAGCATTGCGAGGTTTATTTGTAATAAATTATGATTATAATATGTTGAAAAATGAGGTGTGACACCATGACAAGGAGAATTTAATTATACATGTGAATTGTATTTTGATTGAGTATTTTGTTGGATGGTAAGTTGTTGTCATAGAATTGTTAGTATGGATTTCGAGTTTGTTTGGGTGATCTTATCACATTGAGATACAAAGATTTGATGCGAAATGAAATGCGTTGATTATACTTGTGAGACATGGGACGTGAGTGAATGTACATATAGAAGTGTTGATATGACAATAAACTAACGATACACAAATGAATTGGTAGAGAGTAGGGGTCAATGGATGATGAAACGATAGTGTGAAATGGCTAATGGATGATTAACTGGTATTGTGAAATGGCTAGTGGATAATGAGTTGGTGTTGAAAAACGGGTTGAATGAACCATGGAATTATGAGAAGAACTTGTGAACATTGATACACCTTATTGCGTTGGTTTAGTATCGTAAATTACTTTTGTCATTATGAATTATTTACGTCACATGTCATATCACTTCATGATCATATAATGTTGGCATAGACATTTCTACTGAGCTGTGTACCTCAACTTATCATTTTTCAGGTGTTGTCCCAGACATGTAGCATAAAATGCGTGACATGCATTGGTGTTGTATGAATTTTTGGAGGCTTATGATAAGGGTTACACGACATCTTTGTACCGATTTGTTTAAAGCTGTAAAGTAATTTATTTATGTTTTATTTCTTCATATTTGAAAGGAAATGTAAACGCTTAAACTCTGATATTTCATTTGGTATATGTATCGAGCCGGAGATTGCCCATTTTGGATGTAAAACTTCTGAATTCGATCTCGAGACTCTATCATGTATGGAAATAGATTTGGGATTATGGGTTTACTATTGAGCATTGTGAGATTTTATTTATGATAAATCATTGTTACAATACGTTGAAAAATGAGGGTGTGACAGCTTGGTATTAGAACGATAGGTTAGATCATCTTGAGACCGTGGGGAGACACTTAGTCTCATGAGTTCAAATTCATTGCATTTCAGCATGGTTTGAGTGTGCTTCTGTACATAGTGTTGATTGGCATTGCATTCTCTGTAGCTTAATAGTAGCGTAATGCTATTGACCCATGTTGAGAAATCGTTTTAGTCTTTGACTTGTGTTGATTATGATCATAGTGTGACTTGTAATTGTCTTTCTTAATATTGTAGTACGATGCTTCCGAGGTATGCAATTGGATGAAGAGGGAAACGAGGTCATTCCTGTAGCCCTAAGGAACACCTAGATGAGAATGCGAGTCAATGAGTAGAAGTCCCGCGTGGGGATACAAATGTGAGGGTTGGACGGAACGTAGAATCACCAGTTCCTAGGTATTTTTGTGAGGGAGTTTGTGACAGTACTTGCTGAATCCAACCTACTAAGTCCTGTAGTTGTATCAAACACCTACAACCGAGCTATGGCTGTAGTGAAAGAATTTAAGAACGCAATACATTGAGAAACCCAAGGACTTCGGAATGGAGGCAATCTGCCTTTAGTTTATATTCTTCGTTGGTAAACTCTATAAGGCAAAGGCGTGCTAGGAGGTGAGTTCTGTACAACAACTGGAGTTCGAGTAGGGTTAGATGCAGCAGCAATGCCACTTCCGTCAGACCACTTATGGTCAGGGTTCTTGAGTTGAGTGAAGAGCGAGCAATTTGGTAACTAACAAAAATTCAGAGTAAAGAGACAGGTCTACACTGTGCCAGCATAATTAGGGAAGGGTCTTCAATATTACAACTACTGCTCTGCCATCTACTTCTCAAGATCTAGAGACACATGGTGTGAGGGGTACATCTTTCTCGTTTACCATTTTGGCACGGATTGTATTTCTTTGATTCTGGGGCATTACTTTCTTTCATTGCTGCATCGTTGCATGCATATTGACGTTGGAAATCAAACCTCTTGACTACCCACTATCTGTTGACATGTCTCTTGGAGAGAGAGACTGATACTTGATCGCACATGTAAGATTAGTGAATCTAATATTTTCAATTGACCATGCCATCTTTGACCTTATAGCTTGGACGTGTTGGGATTTGATTGTGTTCTAGGCCTTGATTGGTTGTCTAGGTTTCATATTGTCATTTGATTGTGTTCTAGGCCTTGACTCTAATGTTTTAAAAGATATTTTCGTGTCGTACTAAGTTACCTTATAGTTATGTTTTTCATATTTTCTCTTTCTTTTGCGATATTTACTTTAAGTATGCTAGGCTAAACTTAAAGGCATTGTCATGGATGACCTTCATCCCATGGCTTGAGCATGGTTATCTTCTCAAAAGGATTTTCTTAGCATGTTATGTGGTAAATGTTGGTTCCAAACATAGGAACTAAGATACAGTGTTAAAGCCTTGATTGGTTATGCCCAAAATTCATTCTGGTATATCCAATGCTTGGTTGCATGACCTTCATATCTAGACTAAAATGGAGTGTTAAAGCCTTGATTTATTATGCCCGAAATCCATTTTGGTATATCCAATGCTTGGTTCTATGACCTTCATATCTAGACTAAATGGAGTGTTAAATTCTTTACTGATTGTGCTTGAAATTCATTTTGGTATATCCAATGCTTGGTTCTGTGTCCTTCATATTTAGACTCATTGTCTAAGGGATAAGATTTACCTCTTAACATACTTTCTTATCAAATGGTTTTGAAAAAATGACTTTCTGGCCAAAGTCATAAAACCTTGATACTTGGCTGAGTAGAAAGGAGAAGAGATATCCTACGCTTAAGTTTGGGAAGAAATAACCTCCATGACTATGCCTATTTTTTATTTCGTAACTAGTTTTGTTTCAAATGTTTGTTTTAGGTTGATAACCCAAAAAATTGGTACGAAAAGGAGAGGTGTCCTAAAACCTTACAACCTGTAAAAAAGTCATTCCATTGAAGCTACCATACACTAAGAGTTCCCCGAGGATCAATACCCGAACTACGCTTCTGTACTGGTCAAAAGTAGAGTTCCGATCTAAACTACGACTGTGCCCTAGTACCGCAACGATGTACCAACTTGGGACTGACCAATGGTTAAGTAGTCCCAGCTCCACTGGTATGTATGACAACTTCAAATTCAAACACCAAAGAGTACGATGTTTCTCCTGTGGGGGCCCTGGTTGTTGTCTTGTATGCCCAGAGCACATGGGGCAGCTAGGGGTTTACATGGTCCAAATTGGACCGATTTTAGAAGAGTCTAGGAACCAAACCATATCTAATGGTTCCAAAGAATTAAGAACCATAACCAGACTGTCACATATATGGAACCAAACCAGAACCAAACCATTAGACACCATCCGGTTTGGTTCTGGTTCCGATTCTAAACCATATTAGTATTTAAAAATTGTCAAAAAAAAAAAAATGAATAGAATAACACTACTTTTTTAAATTGTGAACAAAATAAAGATCTAATAAGTTTAAAGAAAACACAACTACATTAAGAATGAAAAGAGTTTATGATTTTAGGGGTAACCTTTTTTAGGAGAGTGGAAGAGTTGCAAAAGTTGTGACGCCACACACACACACACACACACACATACACATATACATACATACATATAAATATAATCAAACTTGTTCAGTTCGAACCACAGTTCTAATTATAAAACCATGGATTGAGCCATAATATCCTGTTCTCAATTTTTTAGAACCATAACCAATCAACTAAACCACCAAATCAATCCAAAAAGAGTGGTTCGGTTCGGTTTAGCAATTTTTTTCGATTTTTTTGTACATTCCTAGGGGTGACTCCTCAGGCCAACTCCCCTTGTAGGACTCTAACTGTCTCTTTAACCCTTCCTTGATGGTTCTATTGGTCACCTCAACTTGTCCATTCGCCCTGGGGTACGCCTTGGAAGTGTAATGGGCATGTATACCTTTGGTTGTACAATACTATTGGAACAGTTTGTTGTTGAACTACTTTTCCCTATCTATCACGAGCACTCTAGGTAGCCTAAACCAGCATATGATGCTTTTCCAGACAAAACTAATGGCTTTCTCCTTAGTAATACATGTTAGGGGTTATGCTTCCACCCATTTGGTAAAATAATCAATAGCCATGATTGCATACTTAGCCTGCCCTTTGTCCAATGGGAAGGGGCTGATCAAATTGAGCCCCCATTGCGCAAATGACCATGGTCCGAATATTGGTGTCATCTGTGTAGGGGGCTAATGAGATATCTGGTTGAATCGCTAGCAACGGTCACACTTCTTGGCAAATTCTATTGAGTCTGCCTGCATGGTTGGCCAATAATACCCTCTGTGGAGGAGTTTATAAGCCATTGTCCAGCCACTAGAACGGCTCCCGCATGATCCCTCATAAACCTCTCGCATGATGTACTTGGCTTCTACTTTTGTTAAGACTCTATCCATGAGAAAATATCTGGTTAACTGGATTTTTAACTTATGGGCTTCATCCTTTTCGTTGGGTACTACTCCCCTCCTTAGGTATTCCACTATTGGGATGGCTCACTAGCCCACATATCTCAGTGCATGCACCTTCTCGATTACTTCTGTACTCTGATGTCGCAACCACTAAACTAGGACTGTTTTGATTAGACTAGAATCCTTGGCAGTGGCTAGCTTAACAAGCAAGTCAGGCTCTTCATTTTCTTCCCTCAGAACCTGTTTGATAGTGCACCTGTTGAACTTACCACTTAAGCTTTTGACTTTTTGGACATAAGCATTCATGACCCTTACTTTGAACTCCCCTATTACTTGTCCAACTGCCAACTGTGAATCGCTAGCTGCGTCAATGTTGATAGCACCTAATGCATGTGCCATCTCCATCCCTACTATTAACGACTCGTACTCTACCTCATTATTCATTGCTTGAAAATCAAATTGTAGAGCGTACTCAAAATTAACTTTTTCAGGGGAAGTCAAGACTGACCCTGCTCCACTTGCTTCTATTTTTCGATTCATCTACGTACAATTGTCAGACCTGCTCTGCATCATCTTTAGTATGACCTACCTCCTCTAGAAATGTGTACTCCGCAACAAAATAAGATAAGACATGCCCTTTGATGGTTGGCCTTGGCAGGTACTCACTGTTGAATTCACCTAGCTCCATTGACCATTGAACTAAGCAGCTGGAGGTGTCTGGGTTGTGTAAGGCTCGCATTAGGGGCTGATCAATAAGAACATTGATAGCATGAGCTTGGAAATACGGCCTGAGCTTGTAGTAATTAAGGCAAATGCTACCTTATCCACCCGGGGATATCTGGTCTCTGATTCTCTAAGTGCCATGCTAGTATAATAGACTGGAAACTACTTTCTCTTATCTTCCCAGATGAGCACCAAACTATAAGTTGTGGCTGAGATAGATTGGTATATGAGGAGATCTTCCCCTTGGTTTGTCTAGATGAGGAGAGAAAGGCTGGTTAAGTATTGTTTGAGCTGTTGAAAAGCATCTTCCCCCCTGTATCCATTCAAATGACCTCTTCAATATCTTAAAAAAGGGTTGACACCTGTCCGTTGAACGAGAAATGAAATGACCAAGAGGTGCTACCCATTGCATGAGCCTTTGCACCTCCTTCACTATCTTAAGGGACTGCATATCGAGAATGGCTTGTATCTTTTCTAAGTTGGCCTCTATTCCTCTTTGTGAAACCATGAATCCTTGGAACTTCTCGAAGAACACCCCGAATGCGTTTTGCCAGGTTCAACTTCGTGTTGTATTTATGCAACATCGCAAACGTCTCCCTCAAATCTTCTACTTGTCCTCCCTGACTAATGCTCTTGACTAGCATATCATCCACATATACTTCTACATTTCTCCCCATTTGTTGTCTGAACATCTGGTTGACTAGCCTCTAGTAGGTTGCTCCCACTTTGTTAAGCCCAAAGGGCATAAGCTCGTAACAATAGGTCCCCCTTTCGGTGACGAAAGAGGTCTTCTCTTCGTCATCTTGGCACATCTTGACCTAGTTGTAGCCCAAGAAACTATGCATGAAGTTGAGCATCTCATGTCTTGCTGTGGAATCCACCGTCAGTGCTATGGCCGTGGTCTCTATGGAATTAATAGTACTTTTCTCTAGATTGTCAGTCAAGGGCCCCCCCGTACTTTTCTAGGCCATTTCAAATCCAGATCATCCCTTAATTCTCCTAGTATCTGCTTGGTTGTCGCAATCAGAGTTGTGTAATTAGCAATTTACCTATCTAGCACCAAACCCCTTTTGATGGGACTTCTATGCCCTATCCTCTTCTCTTCTCGTCCCCCTTCCTACAGCTTCAGTTCTTGACACCTCATCTCAAACTTGTTCCTAACTGCTGTTGGATCTGGTCATTCATGTTTGTTTGGCATTCACTGTATCCTCAACATTCATATGCTTCTGAGCCCTTAGCATCAACTTTGCCATATTTTGTGGCTAATCTGACGAGAGCAAGAAGAGCAGTTGACTAGGCCATATCCAGGCTATGTAGGCCACCATAGAAACTTTATCATCTACGCTGTCTACCTACATGGATTCTGAGTTGAACCGCATGGAATATTTGCACAAGCTCTCTCCTTTGCATTGCTTAATGTTAAGCAGATACGTTGCTAGCTTCCTATACTTCTACACAGCTATGAAGTACTGTATAGACTCCTTACTTAACTGAGTGACAACCTTCAATGGCTTTAACTTGTTGAACCATATCCTGGCAATTCCTTTAAGGGTGGTTAGAAAAGCCCGACACATAATCTCATCGAGGACTGCTTAGAGGTGCATAATAGACTTGTAAGTCTCTAGGTGATCCAAAGGGTCTCTCGTCCCATCGAAACTTTCCATCTGTTGGCATCTGGAACTTCCTAGGCAAGGGGATAGCCATGATTTCTGGTGTGAATGGGAGATCCTCCCTTTGAACTAGTTCATCCACCATGACAGGCGCTTTACCCTTCATTTTCTCAGCCAAATAATCCAACTGTGCCTTTAGTTCCCATATCTGATCATCCCCAGGCGTTGCTTGATGTCCCAAGCATGGTTGACCCTACAGAGCTGGGCCCTGCACTCGACTGCCACTTGGCTCTTAGCCTGATCAAGGTTCCCCAGCGATTCTCCCAACTCGAGGGGTGGCGAACCTCTAGGTTGACGCTAGAAAAGTGCTGCATTTTGTTGGAGGAGCTACCGCATCCCTTTGGCCAGTGCCCTGACTTGCGCTTGGTGGTCCTAAAATTGCGCCTGTTTGGGACTAGAGTTTTCACTCTAGTCCTCTAGTGGTTGGTCACCGTATGAGTTTTCCCTAGGAGGGCCATCTCCCTCATTTGGGACCCCTCCATTCCACATGTTACCTTCTTCGTGAATCATCAATTGAGTTTCGAGCCATTGGAGGATTATCAGTGGAAAAGAGAGATTTTTCTTTTTGGGATGTCACGGCGACAATCGTTCTCACAAACGGCACCAATTGATAACGCCTCTGATGGTCCCTCCTCGTCTCACCTACAAGAAAACAAGAGACACCAATGTGGTGTTGGTAAACACCATTCTGATGCCTAGGTCAATGATTGGAATAATCTGAGTTACTTGGAAAGTAGGAGAACTCTCTTAAGCCTTGAGAACATACCTTTCTTGAGAGTCTGGTCTCCTTTTTTTACACTTACCACCATACCCCCTTTTACAGAGTTTGTTGGTGATAGTGCTTAGCCCCTCCAGCGATTCTGAGATTTTTATCCGCAATAGCTGAAACTCTTCCCCCCAAGTGGGTTTGGCCAGTAACTTCTGCCCACTTGGAGCCTTTTAAACTTATCTTTGCCTTTTTTTCCCCAAAGTCATATCTTTGCATGTACGAGACCCATTCCCAACACGGATGTCTCAATGGCTGAATAAGAACATATCGAGGAACCGAGAAGAACAGAACAACTGAGAAGAATAGATCTTCTTGTCGTCAATTTTGCACCTATCAATACCGTTATATATATCCCCATATATATGTATATATGTATATGTGTGTGTGTGTGTGTATATATATATATTTCATACATTATACTTGCATGCATGAAATAGATGTACATATATACAGTTACTTTATATATTACACACACACACGTTGCACACACTCTGTAGAACCCCTCAATTTTTTTTTCTTAATCACAATTTAGTCTTTTAATTTCTATAAATTATTGTTCGGTCCTTGGAATTCCTAAAAACTATATTTTACCCCTATACTTATTTAAATTATCATTTTAGCTCGTGTGGATATTTTAAATTACAAATTACATTATTAAATAATCACATAATTAACTCTAGATTCATTAGCTCACGAACTAACCTAGGATACGTAAGAATGCACTTAATCTATACTTGGCTCTATTAGATTTTAGATTGTACTTTACTTTAATTTGTACACATTTCATATCATTTCAATTAATTGTGATCTTGTTGTTATGTTTTTAATCATTTAAATTGTTGTCTATCAAATACATGATTACGTTATATCATGATGCTAGAATTGTATAATGACGCAAGTATGGACTCTGAGATTTAGAATGATAGTCGAAGGTTGATATTTAGGGTATTGTGCGAATACCTGAAACTTTGAAACTTTTGTTAAAAATTGTGAAACTGGATTGTTGTGGACTTTATATTCTTCGTAAGAATATTATGAGTGTCATTTAATCATGATGTGTTATTAGCCAAGTTGTGTCATTAGTTGAGTGGTGTCGTTAGTCGTGTGTGTTTAGCCGGATTATGCTCGTTAGCCATTTTTTCATAAATTCTAGTTGTCGTAAGAATGCATTTAGGAAGTATTTTGGTGTGAGCACGATGGATGAAAAAATATGTCGCCGGTGGAACATGATGCATGGGAACCAACTGTTAGGAGCGTAGTGGTTGAGAATGTAGTGGACATAGTGGTTGGAAACGTTATTTGACGAGAAACTTATGACTTGAGATTGTTTCATTGACATGACATGCGGTCATGATTAGTGATCTATGATTAAAAGTCAAGGACTTTGATAGTACTTGTGTAAGCTGTAACTTTGATAGTACTTTATTATTAGGAAAATATTTAGAGTTGGTTATGTTGTTTCCGGTGTACTGAAACCAAATTTTCAGTCACGTAATTAGTTACACAGTAGAATACAAGAATAGAAAAATTATAGAAACTTACAAAAGCCAATTTTAGGGTTCTGAAAATTGGCAAATCGAGGCGAGTAATATACTCAGTCCTTAAAGCAAATTACGTCCCCCACACTGGTGCTAATGGGACAATCGAAAGTTTGCTTCCCAGGATGCAACGACTTTCGATAGGAGGAGGTAGCACTTCGATTATCTTGACAAGCAAACCAAGAAACTGCAGTGTAATCTCATAAGGGAACGATATGTATGCAATGCGTGCGTGTAGAGAATTTTTTGATGCCAAAAAATTGAAGACAGCCTCGGTATTTATAGGCACAGAGGTGTTCGTACAGAGAGACATGGTGACCGGAAGGTTGCGACTGATCGGAGAAGAAAGACAGGTCCTTTCGGAACAGAAAGGCACGTTTGTCAAAATTAATTGCTTCTAGAAGACGAGCCCACACGGGTTAAGACCTTACTGGGTCTTGCGGATTGGAAATTAAATCTGTTTGGGTCCCACTTAATTTGTAGCTTTAAAAATGACGTTTTCAATAAATTTTTCTGACAATCCCCCACATAAATGAATTTGGCAGAGAAACCATGCTATGAGAATGCAGATGCA
>JABCMJ010028831.1:0-22413 GCA_014822125.1 Arbutus unedo | reverse complement strand
CTTAGTAGGTAGTTGGTGATTAAGTCTTTGTAGGGTGTACACACTACTATATCAGCCTTGGTAGATTGGATCTAAGTTGGGGTGAATGAGGCATTCAAGAGCCCCAAGTCATGGGTGTAGCTATGTGCTACGGTTGTCAGTTCAATAAAACCCCAGTGATGATCCTATGTGACTAGCTATGGTTCCACAAGTTGGAGCCGAAAGAGTGCATCTTGAAAGCACCTCCAATGACGAAAAGAGAGGTTGGCAACAAATCCTCAAACTTGATCGAGGTATAGGGTGGTTGACATTCCACTTGGCAGGTATCCTCGTTCCCCTTGTTATGCTTTATTCCGCGTCGTCTTTGTGTATTAAGGACAATGCCATGTTCAAGTTGGGGGGAGGAAATTTGGTTTGTTGTTGTGTACTTTTTCCCGTATCTAGAGTTTGTGTCACTTCTCATATGCTCGTATGTTATTTAGAGTAGCAAGAGTCATGCATGTCCAAGCTTTAATGTAAGCATGAACCATGGTGAACAACGTGAGAAGAGTGGCGTGCGTGAGTGAGAGTTGATCATATTAATGGAGATTCATTTTGTTCATATGCCCATACTTTTTTTTTTTTTGGATTAGTTATCTTTGTTCTTTGACTTCAATAAATGCCATGTCTACCCATGTTTTCATGTTAAATGCATTATTTGAGAATTTTGTGACATATTTGGGAAAGGATTCGAGCCCATTTTGCATGATTTGACCACATATGAGTCCCATAAACGTCTACTTTGAGCCTTGTCTAGACCAATTCTTGGTTGAACCAATAGGCATCCGAATGAGATAAGGTAGGAAGAATGGAAGGGGTGTGTATAGTCCAGAATGGATAGCCTATCTGATTGGGGTACGTGTTGCTCATCCAGTTGCTGCACAGTGGTCACAACAATAGGGAGATGCTGCAAACTCAGCTGTCCGGTTGGCAAACCTATGGCTATCCAGTTGTGTTGCTAAAGGAGAGGAAGAATAGAAATACTGCAAGCCAGGTTATCCAGTTAGCTTAGTTTGAGCCATCCGGTTGGAATCAGTACATGGGGTAGAGCAGAATTACGGAGAGCTAGGTCATCCGATTGGAAAACCTTTGGCCATCCGATTGGCCAATATTGAGGAACAGAATTGAGATGTAGAAAGCTAGGTTGTCCAGATAGTTAAAACATGACCATCCGGATGAGCATGAAAAACTCAAAAAAATTGCGAAGAGTATAAATACCCCCTCTCCCTCTTAAATCCGTTTCAAATGTTCAGAGGAAGTTAGAGGGCCATAGGGGATGTTGTAACCGTCAGGTTCTCACTCTCATTCGATCCCTCTCCTCTCTATCAGGCGACCTGCACAGTGGGTTGAAGGCAAGGGTTGCGCTAATGATGTACGTTCCTAGGGCTCCCTCCGGTTGAACCATCTTCAAGGATTCGGGTGAGTCACTATTCCATTCCTCCATTTCAGTCATATCCTTCACAATGAAGGGTATTGTGTTTAACGAACCAACTGGAGATGAGTCGAGTCACGACAGTGACTCGGATTGGATGCACGAACCCCCTCCTCCAACCAAATGCAAGACAAAGGAACCCATGGTTCCTACCAAATCTCGAACCCAACGACCCTCCAAAGCGAAACCCACTCCCCCATCTAAGAAAAAACCAACTACACCTACAAAGAAACCAACTCCAACATCCACGAGCAAAGCCGCCAAAGGGTCCGGAAAAAAATCTAAGGGTTTGTCAGAAAAAGGAAAGGGAGAAAGAAATTTGGGCGGGACATTGTAAAAAGAAGAGCTTTACGTGTGAGTGCTAGGTTGACAAAGTTAGTTTGACCACTAATGACTCCATAGTCCAATTACTGCTCACCCGACGCTTGACCAAATATTTTGATAAAGTAATGGGGTACATGCCTGATAAAGTGAAGAGCCTTCTATGCCGACCTGGACACAAATTCATTATGACCCAGAGCATAGAGGATTGAGTCAACAGTGAGGGGTGTCACGATTTGGGTTACCCCCGAGAGAATTTTCACATACCTGGAATGCCCTATCCCTACTCCCGGCACTTCAGTAATCCCAGCCCCTCTACTTCGCCCAGCCAAGTTTGACACATCCAAATATTCCCATGAAGTATTGAGCAACCCAAAGGCCTATAAAGGAAAATTCAAATCGGGGGCCTTGAAAGAAGACTATCGGTTGTTGAACAAGGTTTGAAAATATAACATCTACCCTGTCTCCAACAAGAAAACTTTGAACCAAATGGCCATTATCTTCATGCATGCCTTCATGGATACTTCCAAGATCATTGACATAGGTCGGATCATTTACCTGACCATGATTACGAAATTTTGCCTTAAACAGAAAGTGAAGATCCGGGCAAATGAAAATTATGTGAAGGGAATTCCAAGTCTGATCACGGGTTACACCATATCCAAGTCTAAAGCATGTTCCAAGAAATTCACTAAACCCCTCACCGAGGAAGACTTGGACCCTCCAATTATCAAACGGCCCTCCTCTAAGAAGTCATTCCAAAGGAACGAACAATGGAATGAAATCATTTATAAGAGGCAATCACTGATTCTTCGCCGACAGACTGAAATCAATGAAAGGATGGATCGGAGCATGAGGTTGTAGGAGAAGATGCGCCAAATGGTGCAATTTTGCGTTGGGTGGATAGAGAAGCAAGCTAAGAAAAAGTATAAATTTGTGGAGCCAGCACTAGTTGTGAGGAAGAAGACACTGAGGCTTGAGAGAGTAGTTTATGAGATCTATGAGGAAGTTGAAGAAGAAGAGGGAGATGAGGAGCCTGAGGGCAAATCCGATAGTAGCGATGATAAGGATGACCCCGATGCTGATTCAGAGGGAGAATCTGCGGATAGTGATCTAGATGGGCTTGTTTTTAAAGATGTGCGGGTAGGAGAGCTTAACCGTGTGCAAGACCCTACAGAAGAAGGATCCGGGTGGACGCAGAGGCCACAGTGCCCACAGTTGAGCAAGCTTCTAAGCCTACCCTTGACCTGCCTAAGCCTGCTGTAGACCCCACAGTCGATACAGTTGATCCTCCTTTTAAGCAGTCATGGAACCTAGCTATTGTTCCTGTTTCGGATCCTCCAGCTGTACCTTTTCCAATAGCACCAGGGGGACCAGCAGCAAAGGCTCAAGATGATGATGATGATGTGTAGATCATAGACTATATCGAGCCCCTGGCAGTGGAGTACCCGTAGTCACCCCCTGGATGTAACCCACACCACCCCTGCTTTGTTTTTGTTTGGCCATTCCATGGGCCATGTTTCGTGTAGCAAGAGATTATGATGTTTTGTTCTTTCTTTTTTATATTGCCAATTTCGTACTCTTTGATTCATGTGGGTATTTTAAAATTGTACAAATGATGCATGACCTTTGGGTAGTTTGGAAGTGCCGGCCGCGGGTAGTTTGACCTTTTGCCACACGTGTAGGCCGACACTCTTTTGTACATGCCTTCTTTTCGTATTCCACTTTACGTACAATACGGAATAGAATATGCAAGAAATACTTTATGTACAATACGGACCAATCTAAGATGCAGCAACCTATCTTGTCTGGATGGGCATCAATAAGCCATCTGGATAGCCTGGAAATGAAGGAATGCCAGGGAGATGCTGCAACATATTCTGTTCGGATGGGCATGAATAAGCTATTCGGATAGCCTGGAAATGAAGAAAAGCCAGGGAGATGCTGCAATCTATCTTGTCCGGATGGGCATGAATTAGTTATCCAGATGGCCTTGAATTGTGACAGATGCTTTATTCTGTCTCATGGATGATGCTTTGGGCTACCTCGAGCCCCGTGCCCAAACCTTTTGAGAGATACTTTAACACTTAGGGAGTGGCAGTACTTTACGTCATTTTCTAGGGACTTTTTAGGACTTTTGGCCTAGGATAATATCAGGTTTTTGGAGTTTTCTCCATTATGTTTTTGCATGTTAGCTCTTAGTTTTACCTTGGAGAAAAAAACAGAGAAAGCTTCCTCAAGCTTCAATAGCTACTTGTTGAGCATTTTTTCCATACTTTCATGTAATCTCATACTTTGCAATCTATTTTCCATTGAGAAATCAAAGAGTATATTTGATATTCTCCATCTTTTGCATTGCTTTAATACAAGGTAAACACCAACTTTCATTGTTATGTTGTTCTTGCTATTTAATCTTGTAGTGTCTCTCTATTACATAATTCTAGGCTAGTTATTTAGGTTTGGTCTTGAGATGATCTTCATCTCATGACCTAGGTAACCGAGGTATCTTCCTCTAGGATTTTCAAAACTTGTTGGAATATGAAAATTATTCTACCTCTTTTGAAACATAGGTGAAGTGTGTAAGCCGTTGATTGGTGTACTCAAAGTTCTTTTGAAATATCCAATGTTTAGGTCGATGTTCTTCATTCTTTGACATATTTTCCATGAATCATTTCATGTTCCAACACATCTCGTGAGCATAATAGTTTTATTGACATATTCTCCGCCCAAGAACATAGAACTTTGTCCTTGGTTGTATAGCGAGGAAGTTATCAATTGCCTAGGTTATAGATGAAGGGATTCGAAGGACCATACATTCTCATTATCTAATCACTCTTTCGTGTAATCCTTATTCTTTAGCGATAAATCTCAAATTCGAACCACAAAAAGGATTGGCGTCTTTAACGCCGAAACTGTGCTACACTTATTTGCCAGGTTGCAACTTCACAATTCCCCGTGGGATCGATACTCGATACTTCTCTGCTATACATTCTCAGTGAAAAGTAGAAGGAGTTTGAATTATTAAATGTGATCGAACCGGAGCCACAACGATATACCATTCCAAGTCAACCACATACTATCATTCAATGCGTGGTTTAATCATAAATCAATTTTCAACGAAAGTAAACTATCATTTTTAAACCATGTCTCATGCTTGAATATATCATTTAAAACATATGAGTTAAGAATAGATAGCCGAACTTATCTTATATCGTGTTACGTAATTCAACGATTTGCTTCAACTCCGACATCACGATCGTGTCCTATTACAAATGACACATTGTTGCTCAATACCACGTTCCAAATTATATGTGCAACGACTAAATACAAGTAGGTCTAATGCGTTAATCCCTTCGTTTGCTAAGTTGGAACAAGGGCTGTGATGCCCTACGTTCTAGGTCTAACACCGAGGTAAGAGCATGTTCTAGGTCATACGGAGTAAACCCATGACTTTATAGCAAACTAGAACCAAAATTGCAGAACACAGCATCAACTGGATGTCAAGCTAGTCGCACAACTAGTTGTTTGGCTAGCCAGCCGATCATGCTGTCCATCTCACGACCGGTCAGTGCAGAACTCTGGTTCTGCGACTGTTTTTCCATGGCTACTCCCTGTTCTTCACCTATACACCCAAATTACTCCGAACTAAGACTGATAAAACACTAGTATTAGGTAAAAATTAGGAATTAACCCAAATTAATGACGAGGAACAAGGAGTTGATGCCTTAATTCTAAACTTTGAGCGTTGAGGTGCTTCTTCAAGGTTAGTCACCTGCTTCATCATCATCATCATCATCATCATCATCATCTTCTTCTTCTTCTTCTTCTTCTTCTTCTTCTTCTCTCTCTCTCTCTCTCTCTCTCTCTCTATCTCTCTCAAAGTCACGATTGAAGACTAAATAATGGAAGAAGTGAAAAGCTTGAATGTTTTAATAGGTGCAAGCATGAGGTTTTTTGAAAGCTTCTTGGTGTCAAATTCTTACAATTTGGCTAAAGTAAATGTTTATCAGCTAAAGTATAAGGAAACGTATGGTGCATCACACACCATGGCTACAACTTGCATCTCCTCTCTAAAATGGCGAAATCCTCCAACCTTGTATGATCGAGTTATGAAAAATTATACACGATTAATGCTTTACCAAAATTAAAATTTGATTGTCGGTTTGATAAAAATTAACCCCCGAATCAATTGTTATAATTACAATTTTACTTTTAGTGTCCGAATTACGGGTCAGTGTCTCACATAGGGTCTTTGGGTGGACAACCATCTCTCATCATCAGATTTGTATGTAGAAGCTAAAAACAGGAGTTTAAAGCAAGTTATTGTTTTTCGGCACCATCAAATTCAAAATTAAAATCCAGAGAATTTGACCAAAAAATCACTACCCAATATTTGTAAATAACCTTCTTTTATGTAGCTAAAAATAATTATCATTTCTTTTGTGGGCCACGAAGAAAAGCAAATCTGGCATGAGCAACTTTAGGCATCAAAGGCCAGCCAACCTTGTCAAAAGCACCAGCAAGTTACAAACAGGGGAGGAAAGAGAAACCCATCATTCCAAAGTAAAAGCGAGAGAGAGAGAGAGAGAGAGAGAGAGAGAGGAATTCAAGGTAGAAGAAGGGTTTTCCGAGAAACAGAGAAAATGCAAACACAGAAGCAGGGGGGAAGCGAGCAGGTATCAGGGCAGCTACAGACACTGATGCAGCAATCACAAATATCAGGGCAGCAGCAAATGTCCGGAAGCCTAAGCTTCAACGGAAACCTAACGAAAGAAGATGAAGAAATGTCCAAATCAGCTCTCTCTAATTTCAGGGCCAAAGAAGAAGAGATCGAGAAGAAGAAGATGGAGGTCAGGGAGAAAGTTCAGCTTCAGCTTGGACGGATCGAAGAAGAAACCAAACGCTTAGCTAATATTCGCGAGGTATGTGCGTATATATAGTTCTCTACAGAAGAAATTTGTTAGAAGTATGGTTGTAGAACTAGAAAATTAAGGATTTGAGAACGGATCTGGGATTCTAGCTTTGGAGGCGAAGTATGTGTAACCCTAGCTAAAACGATTTGTTCACAAAATTTCAAGGACAACAGAAATTTCTTCCGAAACAAACATTCGAGTTGAACGAGCTTTAAATCCGTAGGAACTGAGCTCATGATGAGTAATTTCATCGCATCTTCCTTAAAACTTGTAAGCCATGGGGGTACGAAGCCTTGTATTTTGGAAGGTGCGAACCCGTTGTGATTGCATAATTAGCTTTCCAAATTGAGTTAAGTATGAGAATTCTTCTAAAATTTTGGGGATGGGATTGTCTCCCTTGGATGCATCACGATATGATGCATCTAGTTTTTACTTTAGTTGGAGAGAGTGATACTATGACTATCCCGGAATAAGTAGTGACTCATCTTAGTCGAATTAGTCACAGATTTCCCCCCTTTCCTATCTTACTTTTAATTTTTTAAGTGGGTTTTTATGTTTTTGTTTTTGTGTATGTGTAGCAAAGTTCGTTCGTGTTGATGGGAAAGAAGGATACAATTGTCCTCCCGAGAAACCATAGTTGTAGAATTAGTTACTTACCGGGAAAAAAAAATCCACATTTACTTACCGGGAAAAAAAAAATCAATATAGAGTTTGTGAACAAGAAATCGCAGTTATGTATTTGTTATGAGGTGTGTGTATCTTATCATACTCACAGAGTTACCAGAGTTTTGGGGGTTGTTATTGTAGATTCGGCCAAGGGGTTCTATACCAAAAGGCAGCATTAGATCGAGGTCGCATGAGAGAAGTGAGCATTATAATCCGTATGGTGTATTGTGGATTTATTCTCCCTCGTTACCCGAGGGCGTGGGAAGACATACTGTTTAACCACATATATCTCGTTTTCTCTTGTATTCTGTGCATATTTTGTGTTTCTTTAGTGTTTCTGTGGAATTATTTCGTTGCTGCTTAACAGTTTTGCTCTTCAACTTTTGATGGAGAAACATGATATAAGTGAACTATGTTTTGCTTTTTCGTCTTCTCCTATAATTGCCGATTGAGAAAATAAATGTATCGTGGGCCTGGGGAATAAATTGAATCATGCTCATTAATCAAATCAGTGGTACAAATATTCCATTCTAGTGATAGTTGGTAACTTGGTATGGCATGGAAATATTGGTGTTAGGTTAATGTTTCTCATATATGTTGAATGGTGTTTGAAGTGATAATGACTTTTGAATTTGCTCTCAATGCGTAAATGATTGAAATGAAACAAAAAACAGGAGCTTGAGGCGTTGGCAGATCCAATGAAGAAAGAAGTCGCACTTGTTCGTAAGAAGATCGATTCGATTAACAAGGAGCTAAAGCCATTGGGGCAGACTTGCCAGAAGAAGGTACAAAAAGCGACCACCAATTCAAGTATTAAACTTAAGATCATAACTAGTTATGATGCTAAAATCTTACAATTCCTATGTAAAGGGTCTTTCGTCTATTTATAATGTGAGAAATTTGTTGGTTGCAGGAGAAAGAGTACAAAGATGCTCTTGAGGCTTTCAATGATAAGAACAAGGAGAAAGTACAGCTAATTTCCAGATTGATGGAGGTTAGTTTCACACTTGTGATTAACTTTAGTTTGTCTTGTTTGAAACAAAAGCATGGTTATTCATTGCACCTCATATTACAACATCCCAACTTTCTTTTTTCTAATTGTGAGGTTGATCAGCTGGTGAGCGAAAGTGAGAGAATGAGGATGAAGAAGCTGGAGGAGCTGAGCAAGTGCATAGAAACTATTCGTAGGGATTGATAACCTAATGCTGATAAACTAATTAATTAGGATTTGTGTGATGTATTTAAGTAAGAAGACTCCTCTTGTGTATATTGGGCTGTCTTTGGTTTGTTGTATTTGGGTAATTTCATGTTTGTTTAATTAGTTTTTCTTGGATCGTTTTCTGATTTAGGAAAAAGGGGAATACCCCTAGAAACAAGTTTGTAGCCAAACAGGTCTCATCTTTGGATTCTTCTTTTATGTTCAACTTTGTAGTCCTCATCGGTTGTGCAAGTTATGGTGTATTGTTTTAGAAGGAAGAGTTTTAGAAGGAAGAAACGCTTGCAACTCCTGATTACTTTTGCAAATTGCAAGCAATATGGTGGCTTAAATTGGATGGCTGATGAGTTGGTACTTTTTGCACCGAAGCCCCAAGTGATTGGAATTCTGGAAATGCTGTCAAAGGGATATCCTCTGGTTGGGTGATTGGCGAATAGTTTTTGTTTTGGGAAACTTTTACCAAATTCTGCAGTTTGTGGTGGATGCATTTGATTATATTTATTGTTTTGTTTTTCTAAAATTAAAGTTGGCTCTCTGTTTTACTCTACATTTGTAGGTGCAAATTTATCATTCAGAACCAAAGCATTCATAATGGAGATCTCAGACTTGCAAATAGAAAGAGAATGTAAGGGCAATAATGGCATTAAATTTGCTTAATGATTTTTGTGGATAACTAATTCTCAAACCAAGGAGGATAAGAAGCGTTCCCAGTTTTCAAAATATCTTCTGCTTCCCTATCTCATCCACTTCCTTCTGCAGAAAATATTTTTGGCTGAGTTCGAAAACATCCAGCTAAAGTATCAGGAAAAATCTTAAAAGAGAGCTGACATTTCTTTTTTGTTTTCTGGAAAGAAGAATAAAAAAGGGTGCACGGGATAGGTCATAGGAAGGAACAGAGGATAAATTTAGCCTATTTTCCTTCAATTTTTTGTAGGCATCTTCTCTCTTCTTTTTCCCCTTTCCTCCCAAACCCAAAAATAAAGTATAGTACTTATCCAAATAAATAATAATAATCAAGTATGGTCCAAAAGAATTGAAGCAAGGTCTCATCAGTGTCATAGCACACCAGGCCTGAAAATGATGGCACGATTATATATTTCATGTAATGGCCCGATTAACCAAAACCACCCTGATTAGATGAAGTATTGTTGGTTACTCTTCCGTCATTCTAGACATCAGTGAAGGCGTAGGCGTGTGAGGATTAAATAGCAATCCAAACGTGATGTAGCTATGAATGTCGTTTCTGAATGAGGACTAAATAGCTATGAATGTAGCTATGAATGTGTGTGATTCAAGGGTACAAGCAACAAGTAATTCTTGTTTTGCCACAATGAAGTAGAGTAGATATTCGGAGAGTATGAGGTAGAAGAACTGATTCTCCATCATGATTCCCAGTTGGTTGTCAACCAGATATCTAGAGAGTATAAGGCTAGTGATGAACGAATGAGCAAGTATGTGAACAAGGTTAAGGAGCTAGTTAGCAAATTTAAAGGCATCAAGATCAAATAGGTTACTAGGGAAATTAATTCTCATGCTTATGCGTTGGCCAGGGTGACTTTGGCCGCCGAAGCAGTAGGACACTGAGCCATCTCAGTCGACATGCTAGCTCGGCCCAATATAGAGGGATACAAGTCATCTGAGATTTTAGTGACAGAACTTGGCCCAAGCTGGATGGATCCCATAATAGCATTTCTGAAGGACGATATGCTCTTGACCAATAAGAGGGAAGCACATCGGATTGTTCACAAGTCAGCTTGGTTTTGGGTGTCTCTTGATGTGAAATTATACCGATGGTTGTTTTTTGGACCGTACCTGTAATGCGTCCACCTTTCACTGACAGAAAATGTTTTGTACGAGATTCATGCCTGCAGCTGCGGCTGCCACTCTAGAGGACACTCTTTGCCCACTGAGCAATCACTTAGGGATATTAACGGCCCAAGATGCAAGAGGATGCCTAGAAATTTATTCAGAAATGTGATAGTTGCCAAAGATCCTTTCTTATCAGTTGGTAGCCAGCTGAAGAGTTATCTCCACTCACCAGCCCTTGGCCATTCGCGTAATGGGGATCGGACATTGTTGGCAAGATACCGACGACATCGGGTGGATTCAAGTTCCTTACTACTGCAACGAATTATTTCATTAAGTGGGTTGAGGTGGAGCTACTGGTCACTATTAAAGATAGGAATGTTAAGCAGTTTGCTTGGAAGAATATTGTCTCCCGGTTCAGCGTACCCTACACTTTTATATTGGACACTGTCACTCAAATTGTGGGGGGATTGTTCACTATTTTTTGCTCCAAACACAGGATCAAATTCTATAGTTCTACTCCAAGTTACCCTCAGGGAAATGGTCAAGCCGAAACTTTGAACAAGAAAGTGGTGTTTGGGATTAAGAAAGATTGTAATCGGCAAAAGGGAAGTGGACTGAGAAATTGGCGAGCATGCTATACTCGTGCGGAACAACTCCTCACCAATCAACTGGGCAAACACCATTCGCACTTGCGTTTAGCATGAAGGCAATTATCCCACTAGAAGTAGGATTACCAACTATTTGAATGGAAACTTTTGATCCTGAGAAAAATAGTGAGGTCGTAGCGAAGGATTTGGATCTAGCAGAGGAGAGGCACGACACAGCCCAGATATGTTTGGCCACTTATCAATAGGAGGTAGCCAATGGATACAATCTTGGTGTTCAGTAGAGGACATTTTGGCCTGATGATCTGGTCCTAAGGAAAGTAGTGGGAAACAAAAAGAAAAAATTCGATGGAAAACTCGGTCCCAACTGAGAGGGTCTGTACAAAGTCACCAAGCAAATTGGCACCATGGCTTACTAATTGGAATATATGGAGGGGAAAGCAGTCCCTCCCCCCTATAACGCAACAAATTGTAGGAAGTATTACCATTAGTGCTTAATTTTTTCGTACGAAATGTTCTTCGCATTCTTTATTTTCTTGAATTATTTGTAATGAGCCATGGCTCCCTTATGATGCAATAAAAAGTCTATATTTTGTCAAATTGTGCAAAGTGTCAGGTCGGTGGAATAACCAACCAACTATTTTGTCCAAGGGACAATTCACTAAAGGTTGGGGTCTTAATAGTGGGATCTCTAGACCAATCTCGAAGTGACCGAGATAACGCTCGATAAATGTTGGGGTCCCAACGAGGGGAGCTCCAAACCAATAGGTGAGTCGTTAATATATCACGCCCAAGCAAGAGCTCAACAAAGGATGGGAATCTACTACTCAAAAATCTGAGGCCTATCAACTCCTCAGTGGGGGAAATGATACTAAGGGTTTACAAAAACCAATCTTCCAAACCCTTAGTTGGAGGAGGAAGAGAGGAAAAAACTAAGTAGCATCTCGACCAAAATAAATATGTACCAAATGCAAGGCCAAAGGCATGAAGGCCGAACAAATAAGAAAGTACGATAATCGAAGTTAAAAGTATAATTACAAAACAGGGGAGAGTCAACTGGAACATTTTGAGCCTTAAGTGAGTTAACCCACCTACGACTGTAGATCACGTGTTTGGCTGCCTCAATTTCATTAATGTAGAATTGTTCGGCCTGATCATATCCCTTGTCAAATGCTTGAGTGGCTAGATTCACCATTCTGATCGTAGTTTCTCGGTCTCGCTGAGTAACTCCGTATTGGCAGCTTCAACCACGTCCACCCTGGAAGTCAGAGAGGCTACCACATGCTTTAACGTTGCAATCTGGTCCTCTAGAGTCTCTTCAGCTCCTTCTCTTTAGCTAGTTTCCTTACCAACCTACTAGTCAGCCTCTTAGACTTGTAGTCCAACAGCTTCAGGGATTGAACAGTTTGAAAGAAAAATTGAAAAAAGAGTTAACGGCTTTGTGAGTGTTCTGGCCGAATGATATACCAACTTGATCTCGATAAGCATCATTTCGATATCTCTCGACAAAAGGACTGATTGGGTAAGCACTCGAGCCACCACATGATCCTCAGTAGTATCAAAATTTATCAGGGTTTTCTTGTCGATCTTTGACCTCGGCTTCCATGGGCGAGCATCCTCCGGCTCTTCAACTTCTTTGACTGCCAGCTCAGTTGACTAGGAGGGCACGAGAGAAAAGGCTTTTAGAGCATTGTCCTCCTCCTCTTGTGCTTGCGCCCTTTTGTTGGGACGAGGTAGAGTAATTGAGGAAGTGGCTGAGCGCGAGGGAATTGGAGAAGGTGTCGACAGCTGCACAATGGGGTCCGAAGGGGCGGTGAACATTGCAACAACAAGCTTGGGTCGGCGTTGAACGTTGGCAAAGTAATCCATTCTGGTCAACTCAAATTCTAAAAGAATGTCTAGTCGGTTGAGATATGATTCAAAATGGCCACTTGTGGAGTCTCGCTCAACATGTCTGTCTTGGAGCGTGTGTTGATAGTGAGGAAGGAAGTTCAAAATGTTGGCAACTTCACGATTAGTTGCAAAAATAGTGAACGTGCGTCAGCAATGGGTGGGATTTGACTTGTCGACAAAAGTGGGGACAACGTCGGGATCTACAAATAAGTGAACATATCAAAACCGAACTGAATAGGTAGTGCACATGAAGTGATAAGTGAAGCAAGAACATAAGTAAATGACCCGCCACTCACCTAGTTTGCCTGAAAAGTTAGGGATGGGGTACTCTCTCTCGCTGCCAAGGCCGAATTTGAAGTTGCCCGTGACGGCCACCACGACTTTGGCTTATCCGAGTCAAGAAGCCCGAGGATCAATGGGCCATAACAAGTCTAACTCATTAAGTGATGTCGGCCAAATTTTGTATTTTTGCTGGCATAGTACAGTCCAAAAATATCACACAACTCAAGGTCGAGTCTTTGGAGTTCCCTAAGTCGAACGACCGACATGACTATTCTAAAAAAGATGACCAATACATGTGAAGTGGTAATGACAAGCTCATTGAAAATACATTGGAGCCAAGGATAAAGGGGGAACTAAACCCCCTTTCAATTATTGCCATTAGAGACATGCGTATGTAGTCCAGCCGAGGCTCGAACATGGTGCCCTCCAACTCCAATGTGAGGAGTACGTCTTCTGGAATGTCTTTTCGGTTCTGAAAAGACTGAAGAGATGAGTACGACCCGCAGATGTCTTGGTACTTGTTCTTCGACTTCTTACACGCCATAGAAGAACTTAGCACATATGGGAAGGGTTAGGAACAAGAAATGAATACTGAAGCTTAACAAGTCAGCACAAATTCCGAACAAACCATTACGAAATCAAAATGGGTTCTGACGTGATAGGGTCACTAGAAAAGCTCATCGACATGATGTGCTCACCAAAAAAGGGTGATGAGATAATCACAGGGACACTATCCGGACGTGAATGATGGCCGAAAAAGTTTAAAACCGCCAATTACTGCGAAGATTTGAAATAGGGCATTAAATGTGCAAAGAAAAGGTAAAAATAAATGTTAAAAAGAGAAGATGTAGGGTGTTCAAAATTACCTGAAGTAAGGGCTTGGATTGGCTCAAGAAAATATCGCAGATGGGAAAACTTGAGAAGATTGAAGAAATGGCGAATTTGTAAAGAGAGCGGAGAAGACGAAGCAACACTTCTCTCTCTCTCTCCCCTGAAAACTATGTATGTACAAGTGGAATACAAAATGGTGCGCGAGAAACGAAGCGGCTCAAATTGGGGATTGTTTGATGACTGTCACATGGAACAATCCTACAGAGGGAGCAATTAATGTCCCTGAGCTGGTGCGTGCAAATATAAAACGATGGCCTGACACATAGCTAATCAGGAAATGACGCGTGTCCAACATGTTACAACTTCATCAGTTCAGCTACTCTTGTCAATCAATCACCAACCGAGCCTATGCCTGATTGAGGACTATTGTAGTGGATTGAATTATCAGGCCATCCCACATCCGAGATGATAGGCCGAACATACAGATCAAGTCATGAACATGATGAGTCGTGTCGGCCAAATGAAATCCGCATCCAGAATGAGGGGCCAGACTCTGAACCAGGCTCGGGAATCATGGGCCTAGTCAATAACACGAGCTTTAGCCTGTGTATTACCGAACAATGTGTGATAAGAGATTGCCAATCAGAGATTGGAGCTCTCTGCGCGGCCATTGCGATGCCGGGGTGACCGACCCACCACTCGGTAAGGCGGTCAGAATATTCCAGAATTAGCAAGACATCCGATTAAGAAGGTGCATACTTTTTCGATGTTCTTGTTTAGGAAATTCATTATATTGCAAATGTAATAGCCAGATTTGGTAATGTGCATATTACAGAAGAGATCCCTAGATATTTGATTACCATAAGAATGTATTATATGGCTTACAAATAGGGGATTACAATCTAAAATCAGGTACGGTGTCAATTATTGCGTCATTACTATTGCACTTTGATCTCACAAGTTTTGACTTTAGCATCGAATTGCCACCAAGCTAGAAACAGTCCGTTGACAATAATTGATTGTTCTCTGCACAGACAGTAAGAGTAATCTGAATCTTAAAACGAATCGGATCAAATTGGTAAATCATCACAACTCAATAAGAAAATCCATCTTTCCTTGTATTGTCTCTGAGTATTGTTCCCCGTCTTGCTTGACCCTCCTTTGAACGTGTGACCACTGGTACGACTGTCTTGGTGTTGGCTCCACCGTCCATAGCTTGTCACCTTGACCATGCTCTTCTAAATCCCAACCCACATACCATTTGTTTTTAAGATGGCCATGTCTGCAAAAACATAACAGCCATATTTAATAAATCCGAACTTGCAGCCCTTCTGACGTCGTTTGATAAGTAAATATGCATCTTTGACGGATAAGTAAATATGCATCTTTGACGACTCCATAATTATTGAAGAGTTTCTTGCACCAGGGGATTATTGCTTCTTCTGGATGTTCTCACTCCTCAATCTAAAGGTTATCCATTTCATAATTATTGAAGAGCAGATAAGCTGATTAGCTAAAACGCCTCTGTGTTTGGTCCATCAATAATTGTATTTGCCTTGACCACTTAAATAAATAGTGGCAATACACTCTCCTCACCATCCGGGGCAGAACCCGAATTTGAGGTTTGGAGAGGTTAAGAATTTTTTTTTAGAAAAAAAAGGGACCAAATAAATTTGAAGAGTTCGAAATGTAAACTTTTTTATAATTTAAAAAAATCATACCTAAGTTATAAATTCTTTTTAAATTTTTTGAGAGGTCCGTTGTTTCCACGTAGTTCCTTTCCTCCTCACCATCAAAGTTTCTAAAGCCTTCTCAAATCCCAGTCGGTGATTTGCTAGCAAATTTTACGCTTTTGGCCTAAATCTTCGGTTTTATTGTTACTGACTTTTTAATCTTTTTATGATATTTTATAAAATTTACTTCATTTTTTCCAGATAGTATAGAATTAAAACAAAAGTTCCCAAAAAATTCACTACAAATGAAAAAGTAAAAAAACATATAATCTTCACTATTGTTGCTATACTTTTGATTTAAATTTTTATTTCTCTGATTGAGACGAATTAAAAAAATAAAAAATTTGACGAAACATTATTAAAAAAAATAAAAGAACCTCAAATATATACTATCCACGGTATTTAACAAAAAATCATTTAGTCCAAAGGAAGCCCTCTCTATTTCTCTCTCTTTCTTGATGCATAAACTTAAAATATATATTTCTATAACGACCCAAAATTTATAGTGTATTAAGAATAAAGTTTTAATAAAATTTAAAACTATTTTTGTTAATTTAGTCACTTAGCATTTATTTTTCGATCGACGGTTGAAATTTGCGTGTATATGTATTGATAAGGGGCGAGAAGCACTAAATAAATTTTCCCTCGTTCCTCTTAATTTTTCCACAACCCTGGGAATCTTTTGAAATCTGTTTTTTTATTTATTTATGGTTTTGATGAGGTTAAATGGTGAGTGATTGGGGGAGTTATGGGGTCTTGATGACATTTTGTGGGTAAAATTATGGGGAAGGTTACCTAGTGCTACAAGAAATAAAGACTGGGTTTGGCTGACTTGATTATTTAATTATTGTTTCATTTTTATTTGAAACTTTTTTGTATTTTTTTGTTTTTCGTCAACTTTTTATAGATTATTGGTTTGTCTCAACGAGTGGTTTCAGAAAAATTATAAATAATGGGTCAAATTTGAAAAAAGTTTAAAAAAGACAAAAATAATTCAAAAACAAGATTTTTTTGTTTTTATTCGTAATCTTTAATGAAATTGTTTTAGTTTTTGAATATAATTTTATACTTTTTAGATTCGTCTAAAAGAGACGAACTAATAATTCATAAAAAATTAAAGTCAAAACAATAAATGCGAAAAAAATTTGAATAGAGACATTAGACCAAATTGGGCCGAAATACCTCAACTTCTCTACTGGGTTTCCACACGTATTCCTGCATCAAAATATGGAAGAGAGGTCTTGGAGAGGAATGGTTAGACAGTGAGAGAAAGAGAGGTTCGTGAGAAGAGGTTCTGCTGGAATTCCACTGATTCGTTTTATATTTTCAGTTAATTTTTCGGCTTTTCATGTGGTGTTTTATTTTTCGGGTGTTATGCTTTTGTATTTGTTTCACCACTCTCAAATTCTTCTTGCTATAATCAAATCCAACCATTGAAATTATTTTGCGAATTGTACGTACGCCTCGGTTCTCTCATTATTTGTGACAGCTTCGCTATTGACCTTGTGTTTTGCAAACATTTAAAACAAGTCAATTCCTTTCATTTTGTTCTATATATAACTCCGTGTCATCTTTTCTATCTAAAAAGTGAAGTTTTATATAAATAATGACAGAATATTAGTGGGCTCACAAGCTAACCCGTGAATTTCTTTTCCTATTGCCATTTTAATTACCTCTTAAGGGCAAAACACTTATACTGCAAATTAATAGTATTCACTAGTGATTATTTTATAATTTTTTATGCCAATCTTGCATTATACATAGTTTACCCATTTAGTTGATACAAGAGGGGAAATTTGGATAAGAATACCACCAACCAATAGTATTCACTAGTGAATATTTTATCCTTCAGGGCATTCTTGCATTATACGTAGCTTTCCTAATTTTATTATACAAAAGGAAATGCTCGTATAGATTTAATGGATAAATTCTTGTAACATAGCGAGAAGATGGAGTAGGGAAAGATTTACATAAGGTGCATTTCTTTTTGGGTTTTCTGAGCCGTTGGGTTATTGTAATGTGGTCTGTTATTGGGCTTCTAAAAAATTTGGTTATGTTCAGATCATAATTATTTTACAGCACTATCATGTAACGACTTTTTCATTATCACACATTGATATAAACAATAAAAAATTTCCCCAATTTTTTTGATACATGTACTATTACTCTTAATTATCTAATTGCTTTCAGTTATTTCCTTAAGAAATTACATTAACATCGACCCTAAACGTGCTAACTTCTCCTAATAATTATTTGAAACTACATTTTCATATGTTGAATATTTAAATTTCTGTGCTTGTATTTTAAATTTTTTGTAAAGGAGTGTACTATGAGAGTAAAAATGTTTAGGTTTGGTATTGTTTATTTGTCCTCAATTCGCAATTTTTTTTTTAACTAAGATTGTGATTTGAAAAGTACTCCATAAATTGATTTTCTTGAATTCAACGTTACGTGTGTGGTACAAAATAAAGTGTATAAATCTTATACAAAACATTGAGGTTGGAGGGGGCAGTTCCCAATGAGCACTTAATAATCACCGCGACGGAAGTTGTGCTAGACACCTATGACGTGGCGTTTTGTGGTTGGGCTGCAGTTTTTATGCCCCAAATTGACCGCAACCGTAACCGGCTAGTCAACTCTCGAAGTTCGGGTCCATTACAGCTGCTAAAGAATGCCCAATAACAAGTGTTAAAGGGGTAAGCAATTATGTTATTTATTGCAAAAAGTTATTACCTCAAGACTCAAGAGTTTGATTCGCTCTAATTTTAGTATTAAAAGTTGTTTGTTATTTTTATTATTTTTCTTTTTACCATTTACGCCTTCTTCAACTCTACATCTCTATATTTATATGTCTCATTTTTGTTATAAATTTGTTAGCACATTTTTTTCTAATATTTGTTTTTTTTTTAGAGATGTTTGTGGAATACTCTAAGAGCAAATAGTAAAATTCCATGTGTGGTTTGCTAAACAGGGCCTTATCTTGGGCCTGTTTAATGTATGGGGCCCCAATTCCCGGCCACTGCCTGTTATCATATTTCTCACACTTCAGCCCAACGAAATAAGAGAAGGAAGTATTTATTAACTTCTTTTATTTCCTTTGACTTTTTCTCTTCTTTTTTCATTTTTCCCTTTTTCTCTTTCCATTAATTTCAGGATCTTGAAATTAACGATCAAAAACATTTTCAAAGCTATATATTACATTAATCATTTCATGACAAATTAAATTTTAACTATATGGGATAATATATACATTTATACACATATATGACCTCAATTTTATATACATATATACATATATATATATGAACTGATATATATCTATACATGAACAATGAACTAATATATATATATATATATATATATATATATATATACACACACACACACACACATCTATGCATGGTCAATTTTACACGGATTAGGAAAAAAAAATATTAAAAGAGTTTAAAAAAATATTGTAAATAGTAATAAATAAATTGTTATAAAGTAAAATGATAATTATTTAATAACTATTTAAAACAGGGTGAGGAACGGGGCGGAGGTACCAAGTCCCGTCTCCGACCCATTCCCCATTTTGCTTTTACTTTCACTTTCAAATTCAATCCATTCCCCATAAAATTTTTCGAAACCCCAATCTGAATGGATCTTGAAACAGGTCAGATCGGAGCGGACGAAATTACCATCCCTACCATCATACCAATACTTGACAAGTTCTTTCTATTGATTTGCTTGCACTCAATTCGAAGGACAATGTATTTGCATCTCAATGGGTAGTTCGGAATCAAAGTTATTACACTTCACAGTAGTCTTCTAGCTTTTCCACTTTTTTTAGATTGATTTCAAGATTCATCTCTTCTAACCAAGAGAGATGTCAAATTTTTACAATTAATTAATCCATAATATTTTTAAGATACATATTCAGCAAACTAACAACCCATAAATTACCAATATTAATATAGTAAAACAATCAAACTTACCAGTAATAATATCAAAGCAAATGATTATCGTGGATTTCAATATGGACATGGAAAATGTTCTTAAGTGATCAATTTGGCGTGAATACTACCAATGGATCGATTCCCTTTTTCAATGGTTCTCGCCCTTATTTATAGGGATCGCTTGAGTGTTCTTCTATGCGAACTCTGTTGTTTATGATCTACCGAAAAAATATATTTGTATAAAATGAATTATAACGGATAAAAGTAATCTTTTGGTAACTTTTTTAAGTTAGGTAGAATGAAAATTAAAAAGAACATTAGGATTAGAACACTTACAGGTTAATTGCCGAAATGAATAAAGTCGTGAAGAAGATTGTTTATGGCCGAGTCTACTGTTTGCAGTGTTTCCTTAAGATGATATTCGTCCTCGTCCGTCGTTTGCAATTGCTGGACGCTTGTTTCCCAGGATACAACGGCCAACGCACACGAAAGAAACACGGTAATTTGAGTGCACAGCAAACAACAAAATGTTTGAACTTTGTGGAAAGGAATTGGATAGGATGGCAGGACAGAATGACAGAAAAACTTCGAATGTTTGAGTGAGTAACATTGCAGGAAGGACTTTGAATTTATAAGAGTAGAGTGCCTTTTCGGAGCAGTTGAATAGGTGCAAAGTCACATCAGTTGGACCATTGGTTGGATCCGTCCAGACTGAACTGACTGGGCGTGCTTGCTCACTTTGAACCAAACCGAATTGATGGACCGAATGCGTCTAGTTGGGTTTGAACCAACTCATAGCGTTTAGGAAAAAGATTCTAAAACGAGGCCCAAGCCCATGGCCCACGAACCCAAACCTGAGATCGAGATTGGGCCAGATAGGACCGGATAGACAAGCGGGTGGCGAAGGCGCGTGCGTGTGGTAAATAGACTGAAGCCCACTTGCCCTAGGTCATCCCCCATGGATAAAACTTTAGTATCCCTTGGGGCCTTATTTGTCGTTTCATGCTTTCTTAACAAATAGTTGTATTTCTTTTTTTTTTTAGGACTTGTATTTTTTTGTAATTAGTTAAGTGCATAAATTTATCTTACTACTCAAACATTAAACTGGAATATCATATTCCACTAAAGTACGAACTATTAAATTACATAATTAACACTATCTAACAAAACATTGGTAACAACAATATTACCTATATAATTGGATTGCATTAAATTAACTTACAAATTGCTATCTAACTACTTAGAAAAATCTGAAATTTCCAGGTCAGACTGGTATTTGGGGTCCCTTTTAATACTCCTAGTTAATGGCATCGGGTCATAACTATTTCTCTCCGCATCTCTAATGGCATCATTTACTAACCCTTGACGCATTACTGGTCGGTACATAGCACGAATTTCAACGTGCAACCTTCGACAAACGTCTCCGTAAAGGATGTTTTCTCTCCTACGTGAAATCATCTCCACCAAGCGTGCTTTGGGAACATTTGCAAAGAAACTTCTACATTTTGCTTCTAGCTTATTACGCTTGATAAATAAATTAGGACATTCCAGTATACTCGCAAGTTCGCCCTCGTATGAGGTATGATTCCAATCAATCATAATTTATATGTCACTCGCTGCATCGTACTGAACTATCGGCTTCATAAAAACCCGTTTTTCCCATCAAACGTAATATGCCAAGCTGTAATCCAAACGTGAAAGACACCTATGGTCTTCTATTGCATCAACACTACTGTTATGGATCGGACCACTATGCTACCAAACTATTATCCGGTTGCTTTTCGTACGATCTCCTCGGTAACCACTCATGTAAAAAGAGGCAATCTATTTTGTTCGACATTAAAACATTAAATCATTTTATATAATGCCACAATACGCCACTACGATAGACGTACAACATTAAAACGCCAATCATGCTAGCGTTCAACACATAACGCTAACCATAATGGCGTAGAATACAATATGCCACACAGATTAATATACAACTAGTCCACGCTAGAACCGTTCTGCCATGTCATCTAAGGGCGCCAATAAGGATGGCGTTTTGCTCTATTTTTATGAATAGTTTCAGAACTATTCTATTTTACTAATTAGTTTCCGAAAAACACCTATTTTGATGAAAAATTCATTTTCTTCTCTATCATCATCATCATCATCATCATCGTATTCGGGCCATAGAGAAGCAAGATCAGTATCCCCTTCTAGGGTTTCAAAGTACCCATTGGAAGAAGAACGTAAAACACTTCAATTGTTTCGAAATTACATACTTTGTCTTCTTCTTCATCTTCGAAAAGCAAAAGAAAATGGAAATTGAAGGATTTCTTTTTGTTTAGGAGCGCCTCAGAAGGGCGACCTCTAAGAAAATACACAGCTTCTTTATGGAGAAATGATCAACAAGATCAAGTGAAGAATTCGAGCTTTAGATCGGGAGAAGGTTTTGGTTCAGAATTGGGGTTGAAGAGGAGGGGGGACAGGTGGTTTTGGCTCACGAGTTGCATTACATGGTGAATCAGGTAGTTTCGAAGGATTTGGGGGGATTGGCATTCAATCCTGCTGTTCATTGCACTTGCGAATGGCTTTGGCTTAAAAAAAAATTCAGGTATTTCAGGGGGCACGTGACGCCATGTGCCCTCTTTTAATTTGCCCCTGCATAGCTAACTTAGGTTTAGCTAGCTCTGTCACTCTGAACTTTATTTTGAAACCATATGCATCATTTTATAATCGTTATCACTGACTTGGTCTATCTACATTTTGCA
>JABCMJ010028826.1:0-49889 GCA_014822125.1 Arbutus unedo | reverse complement strand
TTTTGAGATATGGGAGGGGAATGCAATTATAATTCTGTAGTGGTATGAATTATAATTTATATAATTCAGAATTAATCCGGGCTGGACTAGGAATCCCGAATTATATAGGAAGCCCAGCCCATACTTCTCCTAGGGGTCCCTATCGTTGCCTATATATATACTGTTATATCTTCTAGGTTAGACACAACTTGATAATCAAATTATTGAGAGAGTTTCTGTGAAAACAAAGAGATCACGATTTTGAGCCCACCATCGGTATGTGATCAAGGTGCAATAGAATTACGGTAGAAGATCTCAAGGTTAGTTGAGCGAGATCAATCCAGCCGTGTTCAAAGTTCAATTAGAATCAAACTATTAAAGACAGCCGAGATCAAACCAGACAGATCTTGAAGGTATGAACCCTAGTTCCGCCTAGTAGGGTTTCATAATTTTTTTTGTATAAACTGTACGCATTCATCACTGGGTCTTGGGAATCGGTCCCTAATAGTTAGATAATCATAAATCTCAGTAACTTATCACCAAGTGCAAAGTAGCTTTTAAACTATAACTCTCATGGTCTAATCATGGCCACTTTCCTATTACTTGACCTCATGATTTAATCAGGAGTTTCGGAACCTTGGGTTTGCTAACTAAATCCCTCTAAAGTCCCTCTTATAATGTTAAACTAGATGGATAAGGTCTTACATATGATATTCATCAAAAGCCAAATGGAATTCCATTCTGGTCTACATTCGGTTGACCAAACGACAGGGGCGGTCAACCGGGGACTGATTAGTGACAATCGAAGGTCGATTCTATGAGTTATTAAGGGTCTCGGGATCTTGTGTCCACTGATTATGGTTCCCCAAAATGCCTCTTATTATAATAAACTAGGAATCCAAGTCCTTAGACAGGTTAAACATTGAAAACCAAGCAAAATTTCCATTCTGTCCATTGGTTGACTGGCTACAGGGGCGGTTGACCGGGGGGGGGGGGTGGTCGACCGTGGATGGTCAACCAATCGACCGATCACTACTTAGTGACGAACCAGAGCTCAATTTTCTCCATTTTTGATTCTATAAATTCTAATAGTACCTCAAATACACCAAAAATAGTTGAAATGATCATTCTAGAGTTCTAATTCAGTAGCATGGAGATTGAATTTATACCTTTCGTTGCTCAACCTCAACTTCCAAACTTCACAATGGTTGGCTATGGCTTCCTATTACCTTCATCTGTTGCGCTTCCTTTTCAATGGTACTGATTCTCTCTTACTTTTGCCTCATTTCACAGATCATTTCTCCCTCTATCAGTATCCAAAATAATTCAACGTAAGATGGAATTTGTGAGGAGAACTTTGGTATTAGATGGTTAGAAAAGTTGAGTAATTGACACCTCAACTATGAGGTGTCCTCTTAATATCCCTCTGCTACTGCCACTTCATGCACATCCCAAAATTCACACTAAGGTATATGATCTAGCGTAGGCACTCTTTTAATACCTATGCTACAACCTAGGTTTGATTACATCATAGGTCCCTCAAATTAATATTAATCTCAAAAGCTAAGCTAAATTATAATAATTCTCATTTAAGTCCCTCAATTTACAATTAATTCCAACTTGTACTCTTATCATTCTATTAATCAAAATTTTAAATCCTTAATCTTTCAAATTATGGGTCGGGTCCTTACACCTTCATTCTCTATAAGTCAAAGTTGAGTATTAGGAAAGGTCCAAATGATGGCGTTTATCATAACAACATGTCTAAAGGTGGAATCATCATACGCTAGGCTTAGAATAGAGTATTAGGCATCCGAATTTTCTAGCGTTAGGTCACTAAAATAATTTAGTGCATATGCTAAGGTAGTATAAAATGTTGCCTAGTCGCGTAACCTACTACTAGCATGTATATAATATGTCAAAGCATGCTCATACTATAAAATGCGCAACAAGTCCTCCTATCCTAGGATTGCTAACTACCTAACCCAGATGGTCCTTGTCCCTTGAGTCTATGTTGAGGTAATTATCAGGCTGATTAGTGATGGTGCAGTGGGGTCGGGTCATGTGACCTCATACTCTCGGGTGAGCAGGGTTGGTAAGAAACCTGTGATTGGCTAGGGCTCTTGTCTGTAGCCAAATATAGACTGATTTGTTTTGTTCCAACTAAAAGGTGCAGTGCTCTCAGTATGGTTTTACAACCGTCGTCACACCAATATTCATTTCTAGTGCAGTGGATAGGATGTGAAGTCTTTCTCTACTTCCTTGATGATGTGGGTGACGGCTTCCTTGACTTCATACTTCAGTCTATGTTCAAAATGATCTGGATTGTGGCAATAGTCATCCTATGAATCGAAACTAATGTCTAACAAAAACATCATATATCAGGTGTAGTAATATTTTCATAATGCTTAGCAAAAATTAATAGTTTTGAAGAGAAGGATGGATGGCAAAAATATGACATTATCTAGCTATTGCTACCCAATATCCAAGGTCGAGAGGTGGTGAACCTAAGCTCTTATAGCATTCTGTAACACCCTGAATTTCGGGCATGGTAATAAAAGAATTTCCAAAATTTCAAAACATTTATCAATTCATAAATAGAGGGAAAGTACAAAAACATTTATCATTCCATAAGTAGAAGGAAAGTACAAGTTTGTTTGGCACATCCTCTACGATAGGAAATTAAACCTGACAACAGTGAGATATATTTCAAAATACTATTCAAAAAGTGAAAACATAGAGCATCTATCATATGTAACTAAGGCTCAAAGAAGTCTTCGTACACGATGTTATTGTTAGCCAAATATTCTAAGTCTGCTCCATCATCTTTGGTACCTGGTGTGGAATGTCAGGGGCAAGAAAATTACACCATGAGCTATAAGACTCATTAAGTTATCCAACACTTAAACCCAATTGTATGTTTAATGACAATTATGACAAGATGAATTATGGTGTGATATACGTAGTTCATAAGGAATCTATAACGTGTAAGTGTGAGAGTAAAAAGTAAGGTAAAGCAATATAAAAGTGTAAGTCCAAAGTATAATTCTCAAGTGTCATTTGTCAATTCTATATCCTGTGTATAGTCCACAAATGTTATACACAAGTCCTTGACTTCAATTCACACACCCACATTCCATGTCAAGGTAAATATCAAAGATCCTCGATTTATGGTGCTCCCGTCTAATAACGATCTTGACAACTACTAAACATTTTCGCGACAGCTAACGTTCCCAGCCACTATGTTCCAGTCCATTACGTTCTTGGGCATTATATCCCCGAACGCTAAATTTCCTGTACATCAAGTCAACACCAAGTTACTTCCTAAAATTCTCTTTCACAACGACTAGACTTTATTAAAAAGGTCAACTACATCTAAAGACCATAACTCGGCTCAAGGTATGACTTGGCTAACGCATGACACGACTAAAGACACAACTCTGCTTAAGACGCAACTCAGCTAAAGACACCTTATGGTTCGAGCAGTAGCTTTGCTAAAGTCACATCACGGCTAAAGACACCCATAAAATATTCCTAGAGAGAATATAAATTACACAATAATTCAATTCCACAAGATCCAACAAATCGTCAAAGTTTGAGTATTGACATAATACCCTAAATTCTGAAGTTCGACTAATGTACTAATCCCAAGTTTTGTAACTGTGTCAAAATAATAACCTAGCATCATGTTCCAAGTATAATCATATGAATGGTTATCATAAATTTAAAACAAAAATTATAGGGTATTAATTAAACATGGCATGGTTGAATGATGTTTATGCGAGACACGGATCAATGTATGAATATTCAAATTTGCTTATCTAATTTATTAAAGAATAAGGTGAAATGTATAATTTCCATCCTTAGGTCATGACCGGTTAGGGTTGGTCTTGACCAGTTAAGCATGATTTTTTAAGGGTGGACAATAATTAAAGTTGACTAGGTTAAGATGATGTGTTGACCTATTAACTAGGCTATAACACAAGACATAAAACAAGGAAATACGGAATCGTGATCGGTTAGGGTAAATTGTGACCGATTAAGGTGTCATCTTACAAGGCATAAAACATGACAATAGGGAATTGTGACCGATTAGCATAAATCATGACTAGGTAGGGTGTCATCTTACAAGACATAAAACTAGGTAGTAGGGAATCTTGACCGATTAGGGTAATTCGTGACCAGTTAGGGTGTTATCTTACAAGGCACAAAACAAGACAATAGGAAATGATGACTAGTTATGTAAATTGTGAGCGGTCAAGGTGTCATCTTATAAGGCATAAAAGAAGAAAATAGGGGATCATGACCGGTTAGGACAAATGGTGATCAGTCAGAGTGTCATCTCCTTCTATTGCAAGGTTGTTTTTTCCTCCATTAAAGTTTTGTGAGATCCTTGAAGCATAAAATTAAGTTTCAAGGGTATGATGACTTAGTTTGAAACAAATAATGGAAGAAGGATTTGGAGTGATTGAAACTCAAATAGGACTCTTTCCTTCCTTTGAAAATTTTCTAAACTTCTTCCTATCTTTCTACAAATTCTGGGTCTCTCATTATCTCCATGTGTGATACTATCTTCTCAATCTCAGTGAAGTGTAAAGAGAATGGGGGTAAGGTTCAATTTATAGAGTGAAGTGGGGGATGAGATTAAAGGTGAGGAGGATTCTCAACAGAATGGAGGGTAGAGGAAAGATGGAGTGAGTGGGAGTGTGAACGGCCATGGCAGTAGAGCATGCTAAGGGGGAGATGGGATAGCCATTATGGGTAGAGGGGAAGTGCGAAGAGCATTGATTTGTAGAGGTGACATCTCTTCTTGTTGTAGATTTGGCATGAAGAAGAAGAGTAGGTGGTGGTGGGGTGATGATGAAGTTGATAGAAATGGTCTGGTGTGGGGATGACCACGGCAGAAGGGTGTGTTATGGTGTGTGATAGTGACCATAATGGTCGAGTGGTTTGGTTTAAGGGAATTGTTGTGTGTGTGTGTGTGTGTGTGTGTTTGTGTCTCTATGTGTGTGTATTTATGTTACCCAAGTATGTATGTATACATGATGAGTAATGTATTCGTATAAAACACATATAATGTGATAGTTCAATTTAAATTACACGAATTAAATTTTTTAAGTGTTTTGAATTAAAATTAATTCTCAAAAATTATTATTAATAAATTAAATATTTCGAGTCATTACATTAAATTTTTTGAATCCATATTATGTTGTGATGATATGATGCGAAATTTGCTGGTCATATAGTGATGATAAATTTGCCGAATTCATATTATGATGTAATGTTAAATTTGAAAGAGCTCTTGTATATTTGTTTAAGGTATGTTAAACTTAAATAAAATTCACCATGAATTCTATATGGCACATTATATATTTTGTGCATATGATAAATTTATAAAATTGTGGTAGAATTATTCAAGGCATGATAAATTTAATGAAAGTCAAGTAAATTTATCATGTTTTCTATATGTAAACATATATATTTTGTGCATATGACGTGTTTATCAAATTATGATAGATTTGTTTGAAGTATGATAAACCAAATAGCACACAATTCGTAGCAGTTCTTACAACAAAAGTGAAAGCAAAGTCATTAGGCATCAATACAGATTCAAGAATTTTCAAAATAGCTTCATTGCATCATAATCCAACTTGAATTTGGGGGAGTTATAATGCACGTGTAGTGCAGACAAAATAACGTAATTTTGCCCAATTTGTCCTCAAAATTACATCGTTTTGATTTCATATGTTTTGATAACAATTCGTTTGATAAGTTAAAATGATGTAGTTTTCGCACTACATGCCCACTACAGGAATGTGCACTACAGCCTCCCCGAATTTATCCAACTTGCGTTTTCCAAACTGTTTTTTTGCCGAAATAATTTTCTCACGTAGTAGTAAATAAATTCCTTTCACTACTTTTCTGCCTCCTTGCACTAGCACCTAGAATCACCTTCGTTACTTGTAAAAGGGTTGATAATAATAACATAACCCCAAGCTCGTATAGGATTGCATGTTAAATAATAGAGTAACGAGAATTAAAATGTGTTTCACATCAAAACATATAGATTTTCTGTTAATACAAGAGTTTGTACAATTTGCAAAAAGTCTTAATAATACTAATATACTTTTGAATCCACATGCAATACATGAGACCACTACCACAATCAGCAACCAACTGAAACATACTTCCCATTCCAGACACCAGTTCCAGGTAGAAATCAAATTCCAGTTCCAGACTTCCATCATTTACGGGCTCTCAATGTAGGTCTATCCACATACGAAGCGCGTTCATTAGATTTATGGACTTTCACTGAGGGCTTACACACATACGGAGCACCTTGTAGTATATTTATAAACATTCACCGAGAGTTTACCCACACACGGATCACCTTGATGTATATTTACGGACCTTCACCAAGGGACTACCTACACATGAGGAACCTTGTAGTGGGGTTGATGGATCAGCACCAACAGGATCACCTACACCTAATCACATTTTATGGACTTGCACCAAAGAAATTACACAATATCTGTCTCAGGGAAATCACGAAAATGACTCATGTTCTAATGAACAACCAATGAACTTTTCCATACCAAACAACATGTAGAACCGACCAAAATACTCATAGAATGTGATAAAAATTAAATAATATATTTTTTATTTTTATTGAGCTTGCTCAAGCAGTTTGGAGGTTGTTTAAGGGACAAAAATAACCCTACTGTATTGAAAACATCACTTGAAATTTAATGAACTCACTCAAGCAACATAGAGCTCTGTCAAGAGGCTTCCCTAAACTCCATGTTCTGTTCCACAACATGAACAACAAATTTCCAGAATACCAATTTCATAAAAAACGATTCAATTTCATGCAAAAAAATACTACAGATTTATGTGGCATTCGATACATAAACATTGAAACACATAACAACGAATTAACTAAGTTTCAATTGAAACTTAACATGAATTCCTACCTCAAATCAATAATTTGAGGAAACCCTAGTTCATGTGCTTTCTCTTATTTTTCCATGAATCCAATCAACCCAAGGCTTGACTTGAAGCCCTCGTCATTGGGATCAATCTCCTTTCATCACGTTCTTCTAAAATCCAATGGATGGATGTTCGCTTCATACCCCAAACAAGAATGCCACATGAACGAAACGTAGAGAACGGCTAATAGACTAATTAGGATTTGTTGTGTGGTAATTTTAGGGTTCAACATCATTACATAGCCATAAATAATCTCATTATGGTTTAACACCTTAAGTCCCACAAAATCTCAATTTGAACACGAAGTTTTCGAAATTATCGTTAAAATCGAAAAGGTTTCTAATTATTCAATTATTACTTACTTTGAGAAAAATAATTAAAATCCAAGATCAAAATAGTCCTCACATTGCAACCCATGGAATTCTCAAGGATAGAGAGATACATCATTAATGGGCATCATAGGAGTGGCAAAACCAGGACAAGTCGGTTGAGCTAGTATTGTTGGATTATATCAAAGGCCTTTTGGCAGTACACATTCCATATATTTGTTGTGTCCTTCCTGAGTGGCTAGAAAATGGGTTCACAAACATGTATCGGATGATAGATAAACCGACTGATAAAGTTTAGTTTTCCCAAAAATGACCTGATTTCCTTTTGTTAGTGAGGTTGAGGCATGTTATGAATGGCTTTGACTTTTGTTGGGTCAATCTCTATTCCCTGTTGACTAACAATGAACCCAAGTAGCTTTTCTAAAGTTACTTCAAAAGCATATTTTGCTAGATTGTGCTCCAGCTAATATTTTCTTAATGGATCAAACGCTTTTTAAGGTTCACTAGCTGTCCTCCTTGTTGTCGAGACTTTACAATCATGTCATCTACATACACCACAACTTCCTGGTTCATCATGTCGTGGAAAAAGGTAACCATGGCCTCTTGATAAGTTGTCCCTGCATTGTTTTAGCTGAAACGCACAAAAAACCCTCCAGTGAGTAATAAATATCATCTTGATCTTCGTCGGCCATCCTGATTTGTTTGTAGCCGGAGAATCCATCCATAAATGAAAACATTTCTTGCCCTACTATACTATCCACCAAGATATCCAATAGGGGTAACGAAAAATTGTCCTTTGGGCTAGCCTTGTTCAAATCTCTAAAGTCGATGAACATACAGACCTTGCCATCTTTCTTGGCGTGAGAATGATATTGGCCAACCACTCAGGGTACATGACTACTTGTAAAAAGCCTACATTGAACTGCTTCATCACTTCCTCTTTAATCTTAAGCCTCCTTTTCTACTTGAGACATCTTAGCTTCTATTTCACGAGCACCATAGAAGGATAGTTGGCAACCAATACTCTATGATGGGTGTGTTTAGCGTTAGCATATCTTTGTATGACCAAACGAACACATCTTGGTAAGCTTCTAGCAATTCAATGAATTCTTGTTGTTGAGATTTGTCTAGGTTCATCCCAATTTTGACTTCTCTTGGGGTTTCTACAGTTCTCAAATTAATAGTTTTCTTAATGTTAAGGGTTTGTCGGTTATCATGCTATTCAACCAATAATTTAATGTCCTTAGGTATCTCATCATTGGTGCAGAGATCATAAACAATTTCCATGAGCTAAAAGTCTAGTTCAACATCAAAGTCATACTCATCTTGTGTTGATTGTAATGTCGTTTGGATCGAAAGAGCAAATTTTGAGACCCCTAAAATGACAAATTTTTTCAAAAAATTAATTTTTGGCATAGAAACATTCATGAATTGACAAACACACATCTATTGATATCATTCAAAAATGTCTGACCATTACATGATTGTATTATAAGTACATAAAGAAACAAATACCAAAATGAAACAACTACTACATAAATCAAAAATACAAAACACAATTTCGCTCGAGCAAGTTGACCAAAACTTGCAAGCTCTAATGATTTGCTGGGTTGACCAGTTACCTATCCTCTTGTCGGGATATGCTAGTCAAATTCATTCTCTATAGGAGGACTTTGAACCTCATTACTGCATATTGGTAAGTCAATAACCAAGATCTTTGCTTTGGCAAATAAATTGGCAAGCCCCTCCTATGGCGACTGGGAGTTTTCAACTGTATCACTTAGGACTGGAATAAGAGCTTTTTCTGGCTTTACATCCTTCCCATGCACAAATGTTTCCTTTAGAGGTGGAATCACCACAACATTCCTTAAACATGGATTTCTTCTGAGCTCACTCTTCCTAGTAGCTACCTATTTTTGCTCTTTGAATGTAGGCTAATATCCGAGACCAAAGGTATGAGTTTGGGTTGGAGCTTCTCTACTTTCCTACTTGGCTTGTAGCGACTCCCCTAGGCCTTTTCCTAGGTAATAGTTGCTGTTGTTGTGAAAGTATCAGGCGATCATCTCTCATTCTCAGAAATCATTAGACTAATAGGTGTCCCTTGAATTGGAATAACATATTCCAAAGTTTAATAACTAGATGGTTTTGTGGATTCAATAATATGTGTGGTTGGAGCTTTATAAATAGCAAATTCAGGCTCGACAAACATAGTGATGATCTTGTTATTGATTTGAAACTTGATTTTCTAGTGTAAGATAGAAGAAACTCCCTCAATCACATAGATCCATGGCCTATCCAAGAAGAAGTTGTAGGCAAGCATGACTTTGAGTACTTGAAACCAGATGGCGAAAGTCACTGGCTCGATTTCAATTGGCAACTCTATCTCACCAATTGTCTCTCAGCGAGCGCCATCAAAAGCTCTCATGACATTGCCATTTTACTACAAGAATCCAATCTTAAGCCTTTCCAATGTAGCATAGGAACACACATTGAGTGCTAAATCATTGTTGATTAGCACACAAGCCAATACCATTGTCTTAACAACGTTATGAAGGGCCTTAGAATGCCATGTTCACTCGTCAGGGATATTTTTATAAGAAAAGGATATAATCCCCGATGCCATTAGTGTGCCTATCATGTTCTATAGGTTGTCTGGTGAGATAGCCTTTGGAATTTGAGTTTTTTTGGAATTTGAGTTTTTTTTAGGATAGAGAGATTGCCTCTCTATGTAGCTCAAAGTGAGCAGCAATCATAGGATGTTGACATGTGTTGGTGTCTGCCTCTTTTGCTCTATAAAATCATACCTCTTTTGCTCTATAAAATCATACTCGCTCTTCTTCAGAGCTTTAACAAATGCAATTGTCTCTTGCTTGGTGATTTCTTTAGTTTATTTCTCCTTACCTTTCCTCTTTCTTTCCAACTCTGTCAGGGTATAATCCTTTTGGATTGGGTAAGTTAGTCAATTTTGTCTATGGACTCCTTTTGGATAAGGGATTACTTCTTTGAGGTTGAAGGATATGTCCATGGGACCTTATAAAGATTGGGATTTGGATTGGCCATTCGTGGCAAGGTAAGTACTCTAGAATAAACTGGTAAGGTTACCAGATGCCATGGTGCATTAGACAATGGCGAATTGAAATTTCTTGGCAACTGGTTTCCTGGGTAAAACCTGTAACTAGTATTTCTTCGACCTCTACTCTGACTGGCGCTTCCCTCCATACCTATTACTACTTCCTTCAAAAGTTGTGAAAATGTGACAATAGTATCGGATGGCCCTATAAACCGATCCGGAAAAAAATCCATATCATCATAGATAGCATCCCTAATGATGAATGAGTGGGTTGGTTGTGACACTAGGGTTGTTGGATGGCTTGGCTTCCTCCAAATTGATAGCTCAAAAATTGATAAGGTCTTGAACCCTATTGCGTAAGGTCTAGCAATATTTTGTATCATGGTCTTGTTGGTTTGAATGATAGGCACATTTTTCAATTAGCATGGGTGTAGGAGGTAGGGGATTTGGTAATGGCCTCTGCCATAGGGATGGAAATAGCACTGTAATTCTATCTTCTTGGTGGAGGTTTTCTAGCCTCAGGGAATTGAGGTCAAGGGTACATGTTTGGCAGATTTTGTGGAATGATAGCCTTATAGGAAATAGGTTGGTATGGAGTATTTTGATATGGTCGAGGTGAGAAAAATGTTTGGTATGTTGGTGGATATTGAGGCTGGTATTTTTGTGGAGGTGGTGTTGATTGGTTATTTTGAATGGTCCTGCTATTGCATCCCTCTAAAGAGATAGTAACCATTAATTCAGGCTCTTTTCCCTTCTTCAGAGGGAATTTTTTTATTTTGGGAGGACAATGGAGTTGCATGCTCACCTCCCATTCTAGAATAAGGGTCAAGAATTTTATTTGTCTTGATTCTGTCTCGATCATTTCCCCCTGTTCGATGATCTCCTTAAAAGATCTCCCAATTGAAGCACAATTTTTTTCCATAGAAATCCGCTTGCATGTTTGAACAAACAAGTGGACAAATTTGGCGTCGACCAGTGGCAGGTTGTCTTGGGTGGCCAAAATTTTCCAACGAAGCGTATATGCCCGGGAAGATTCCCCGAGTTTCTACTTCATCCTAATTGGGAATAGTTGATCAACAACCAACTCGGCATTCTATCATTACTATTTTACAAACTCCTAGAAAAGCTCTTCCCAAGTTTAGAATCGACTGACGTCAAGCCTAGAGAACCACTGTGCTATGGGTCTTGTACAACCGTTGAAATAATCGAATCATTAGATTTTCAAGATTTTGGCATCCACACAATGCCCTTATGTAGAGGCACAAGTGGGCCATCGGATCACTGGTCCCATTAAACTTATGAAAGTTTGGCATCTTAAATTTTGGTGGGAGTTGCATATCAGTAAAGAAGCAGAGGTTTGAGAAGCTCGTTGAAGCATTTGACCCTTGCATAGCTTTCAAGGCTTTTTCTAGATGCTAAATTGTTTTCTTTGGAGCTTGGTCACCTTTCTTAGGAGGGTTGGGGTCTCCTCGTCGACTTTCATAGCCCTCATGCACACGAACAAAAGGCATAATGGGAATGAATGGAGGTGGTTGTTGTTGCCCTATTGAGATATTGGCTAATGGCCAAACAGGTGTTGCCCCTATCGAGAGTGATATCGAAGTGGGATTTGGTATGTTGGATGTCCTTGCCCTAGTAGAAAAATCTAAGGGTGGAGTGGTTCATTGAGCCATGAGAGCCTAAACCATTGTTTGGAGATTCTCCACTTCCCATTGAAGAGCAATATACTCCTCAACAGAACAATGTCAGCATTAGACGATGTTGTTATCGGTTGGTCACTTCTGCCATGAGCCTTGATCTGGATCTGGTGATTATAATTCTCCTTGGAAGAGACTGAGAACATGACAAATGAGTCGTATTTCTAGCTACCTTGCTTCAAGAAAAGAAAAGACATCAAGTTAGCTTGGACTTCTAAAATGGATTGGTCCAAAATGTACACCCAAAGATGATAGGGTTTGTATATACTATTGCTCATATGGATTCTCTCGTATTCCCCAAAGCTTAGCCATGGGTTTGGCATGACTTCAGCATACGATTTTTGAAAACTATGAGGGTGTCTAGTTTGTATGTGAATAGTCCTATCCTTTTGACTGTAATTTATGGATGCAAGTTAAAAGCCTTTTTGGGTTCCTCATTTGGAAACGTGAGAATGTTGGGGCTACATTGCCTTTATTATAGAGAGGGAGCTATTCAATTACAAGGTGATACCATTTGGGCTAAAGAACGTTGGGGCCATGTATTAGCACCTTGCCAACGTGATGTCTAGGGAGCTGGTCAGGTGGAACATGGAGGTTTACTTTGACAACATGTCGACCAAGAGCAAAACGGCCTCCATCCACTTGGCTAATCTGGGAGAAACATTTGAAGTTCTAAGGAGGTATGCGAACCTGAATCTGGTTAAGTGCACATTGGGATAGTAGTCAAGAATTTTTTGGGCTTTTTGGTTAGTTAGAGTGGAATTAAGGCCAATCTAGGAAATATACATGCCATCCTCAATATGCAATCCTGTAGAACGGTCAAAGAACTACAATGCCTACTCGGAGAGTGGCTGCACTGAAAACGTTCGTAAGCTAGCTTATAGATAAATGCCTATCTTTCTTCAAAACTTAGACAAAAGCTTTTGAGTGGACTTTAGATGCAAAGAAGCATTTGGTCAACTGGAGGAGTACTTGGCCACCCCACCACTGCTCTCACGCACAATCCCCGGTCAAGAACTTTTTTTATATCTAGCAGTTTCGAGCTTGACTGTGAGCTTTGTCCTAGTCATAGGAAAAAAATAAGTATACAAGCCCATGTACTACGTCACCTGGGCCTATAGGGGACCAAAGAGTCGGTATCCCCATATTGAACAATTGGCCTTTGTTTTAGTTATGTTTACTTGGTGACTCCAGTCGTATTTTGGGGCTTATACTATTGTAGTACTCATCAACCAGCCCCTAAAGTAAGTCTTGCAAAAACCATAAACCTTAAGGTGTCTGGTAAAGTGGTCGATTAAACTTGGAGAGTTCGACATTAGATATGAGCCCAGAAAGGAAATTAAAGGGCAATTTGTGATAGACTTTGCGGTTGAGCTAATGGAGAAAAGTGAAGGAGAAGACAATGGCTTAGAGCCATTGCTAGAGTAGGTGATTATTGCTAGTCCCAAGTAGCTATGGGTGATAAGTGTTGACGGATCAACAACAAACTAAACAAGTGGAGTGGGCATAGTGTTGACCTCCTCACAAGGGACACCTTGGAGTATGTCCTCTGGTTCATGTTCAGGGCAAAATAATGAAGCAATATATGAGGCCGCCATACCTAACCTGAGATTATGCTAGCATATGGAAGCTAAGTGGTCCAGGATATGTAGTGCCTCACGATTTGTGGTTTTCCAAGCTAAAGGAGAGGCAGAGGCCAAGGAGGATAGAATGAAAAAGTACAAGAAAGCCTTGGACCAAGTAAGGAAGGATTTTGAGTTGGTATAGATCATTCGTAAACCAAAGGAGCAAAACAACCAAGTAGACACACTAGCTCAAGTGCCCTGAAGGGAAGGTCAGCCTAGATGCTCCCATTGAATACCTAATGGAACCAATCACCAGCTAGGCCCACGAGGAGGTAAACACAATTTATGTGTGTAGGGTGTGGGTAGAACCTATAGTCCGATACCTGAGAAGTGGATTGACCAGGTAGAAGTAAGGAAGGTCAAATACAAGTACACATAGAGGAATGGTGTCCTATAAAAAAGAGTGTACTCTATGCCTTTCCTCATGTGTGTGTCAAAGCATGAGGGTCAATATGTTCTTTGGGAGATACATGAGGGAATTTGTGGGAACAACTCAAGCAGTAGAGTGCTGAGCGGTAAGGCCGTTTGAGAAGGGTACTTCTAGGCGACCATGAAGAGGGATGCCCCCAGAGATTCTCCAACCTCCATCATCAAACTCTTAAAGAGTTGACCCCTATTTAGAGTCCCAAGCCTTTCACCCAATGCGGGATATATATTGTTGGGCCACTCCTTATGGGAATCTAACAGAAGAAGTTTGCCATCTTGGCGACCGATTATTCACGAAGCAGTTTGAAGCAATGCCTTTGGCCTGAATTACCAAAGAACCATCAAGGGATTTTTTCTAGAGATCAATCATTCACCGCTTTGGGATACCACATGCCATTATCACGTACAATAGGAAACAGTTTGATTATGACTCATTTAGCGACTTTCTAGGGAAGTTTGGCACCAAAGTCAGATACACATCACCCAGGCATCCATAGGCAAATAGACAGATAGAGGTAACTAACAAGACCTTGCTCCGAATTACCAAAACCAGGTTGGAAGCCTCCAAGTTCCACTGGGTCAAACAACTCCCAAGCATCTTATAGGCGTATCACACCACAATCAAAACGTCAATTGGTAAAACCCCATTTCAGTTGACCTTTTGGCAGTGAAGCAGTCCTTTTGGTGCAAGTTGACCTACCTAGCCACCGTGTCAGTATGTACAATTTTGAACATAATGAAAAAGCCCTAGAATTGAATCTGGACATAGTTGAAAAGGAAAGGGAGCAAGCTGCAACATGGGTAGCCTCCTACCAACAAAGGGTTAAGAGGTACTATGATGCAAAGGTAAGCTACAAAACATTTCAAGTAGGGGACATGGTGCTTAGAAAAGTGGTTCAAGCAGGAAGGGAAGCTAGGGCTAAATTGGGAAGGGTCATGCCACGTTGAAGAGATTATCTAACTAGGGATCTACTAGTTGACCACCACCTCATGTTGACCATTGCAGCACAAATGGAGCGTGGAGCATCTCCGATAGTACTATCAATAGTGTATCTTAGTGTTTTTTCAGGATGAGCACGAGATAACTTTCTATTTTGACAATTAAACCCGGAGTTGAAGAAGGTGGCCAGGGCAATTTGGTGCCCCTAGGAATCCTTGAAAGTATGAATGGCCTCTTGGGGAGCAAAATTAAGGCATTGGCTCAATTGGACCACCTGGTCATCTAGACCTTGGGCCTTCATTTCAGCAGTCACCCGACTATCCCTCTTTGTCTCGATCAGTTGCCGCATCTTTGACCTAATCTTTTACATCTCCTCTAGGGCCTATGCTCGGTTGACCTCTGCCTTATTTGCCCTGTCCTCGGCCTTATTGATCCTTTCCTTCTCATGTTTGAGAGCCTCGTGGGCAGGCTCCACTTCTGCTAAGCCAACATCCCTTTATTCACAGGCTCTGTGTGTCTCCTCTACAACTTGGGATGTAGTTACCTTCAACTCTTCCTTCTCTCTCTCTACACCATCAACTTATTCTGTGAAGCTTCTATTTGAGAAAAAGCAAAATCTACTTCCTTAGATTTTACCTTCACTTGTTTCTCAAAGTCAAGAGAACGCAATCCTGTGACCACCCTTTCAGCACACACCTGCAACGCAAAGAGTTATTCATCTCTATGGCAAGTCAAAACTAAACCAGAAAAACTACCACTTCACCAATTCACAACACTTACCCGACGTAAAGACATCATAAGGTTTCTGACCAAGTCCCTAGAAGGGACTTCGTTCAATAGCTTCACATCTTCCCTGATGAATGTACGCAGACCTTTATGCGAAGTCTTAAGGTTAAAGAGAGCACTTTTCTCAGGAAGATCAGTATTTTACAAGTTAAAAAGATAAGAAATCCATGTCATATGGGCTGCAATCCTCTGCATATCAGCTTTCGACATGGCAGTGGATGGTGTAGATGATCTCGTGACAGAGGTCTATCCTAGTGTCTATCTTGGGGTCTATTTGGTCTTATCCCTTTAGCCCTCCAACTTTGTTGTCTCTTGAAAAAACTAACCAGTTTCTGTAGCCCCCATCTTGGCTTGTCCACTCAGCTTAGAATGTATGACTTCCTTCCCCTTGTCTTTTGGTGCAGCTGGTCAAGATTCGATTAAATGACCAATTGGGGCAAGAGGCAACCTAGCCAAACTCTAAAATTATAGAAGGAGCAGTTTGGCCGTACTCTAGAATAATGGGTTCAACTGTCATTCAGGGCGTGTTCTTCGCAAGATGATGAGTGGGCTGACTAGCTGATATGTACATAAATGTGTACATTTAACGCTGTCTAATCTACCTTTGTTCAGTCTTATGGGCCACGTTACTCTTGATTTGGTTCATTTGTTATGATTTCAAGTTTGCAAATTGATTACATGGAAATGGGAGAAAACAATGCAACATTCAAGGATAGATGTCCAAATGGGGATCAGCAAGACATACTTTTGCCTAAATCTCCCAGCCAAATGTTCGGATGACATTGATCCCCGTCCGGACAGGACACTTTGCCAATAACAAAGTGTGAACTTACCAAAAACACGTCACAACTACCCTTCATACGTCTGGCATTGCCACCCCAAGCCTCGTTATGTTGACATTAGCCCTAATCTCAAACGACACAGACGTCTAGATGAGAGAATAGATGTCTAGTCAGATTAACTTTGTAGCTTCTGTTAGTTTTCCTCACACAGATGTCCAGACGGCACTGATCTCATTCTGAATAGCGTAGGGCAGTAAAAAGTTTATAAATAGGAGACTTGCATTTTCTTAAAAGGGGTTTCAACATTGGCTTATTTTTCTAGTCTTATACCATTGTAAAGAGTTGCCATGAAGAGGAACAAAGCTCAGAAAAGGAATAGGAAGTGTTAGGAAGAGCGGGAAAGGTGGTTAGGGACATAAACTTTGTAGTTAGGCTATTTGTAACATTGTACTTCATTTCAAGATCAATGCAATCAACTTCAATGGCCAGCTAATCTCCTGTCTAAGGCAAAGATGAAGCTCCAACTTCGTGTAATGTGTATCTCTTGCTAGCTTTCGATTTTCATTATTTGGATCGATGTTGTATGAAATAGAACTATGACTTTCATAAAAGTATTCTTCTTCTTCTTATTTGTTCATCGTGTTTTCACAACATAAGACAAGAATTCCATGGATTTCTGCAATCCAACTGAGATAGATTATACCTCGTAAGACGCGTTATGCTATCAGACAATTTGTGCCTTAGAGATGGATCGTACTGGTAGGACAAATCATGTTAAGCCATGATAATCTATGCTAGTTGGTGGACTTGAATATCCTTCAGCAAATATTGTGTGGACTTGTTACCTACATGGTGTTTGATAGATCCGGATAATAAGCATTAGACAGCTCGGAAGTATCATTACAAAGAGTTGGAGTAGATGCAAGCCTTAGATTCTTTCTCTCTCAAACTTTCAATGTTTTCATTATTGTCTTGCATTTTCATATTTAGTTTACTCACAAAAACCAAACTTTGTTCTAAAGAGTTAGAATAGATTCAATTGGAGTTAATAATTAAGTTAACCTTGTCCTTGTGGATCGATACTCGACTTGCTGCTGTACACTTTTCATTTATAAAGAGCACAAGTAGTTTTAAATAAATCTTCTTGATACGGCATAACAACAATACACTTTTGTCGCGATCAAAATGTTGGTGCCGTTGCCGGGCACATGGTGAAACTATTAACTTTCAATTGTGTTTATTTTCATTCCTAGTTTAAACCTTAAATTTCAATTTTATAGCTTAACTTTGCTTTGTAGTTTTGTGTTCTCTTGTTAGGGTAAGCATCCAACCAACTACGCATAGACATCTGTCTAGGGGATTTGGGTAGAAGGATGTCTTGAACCACGTCCGGATGGGGATCAGTGTCGTCCGAATATCTATCCCTTGAATGTTGCATTATTTTCTCCCATTTCCTTGTAAACAATTTGCAAACATGAAATCATCAAAAACGAATCAAATCAAGATTAACATGGCTCGTAAGACTGAACAAAGGTAGATTGGGCGGCGTTAAAATGTACACATTTACACATGTATCATCGACCTTCTTATACTCTTCATCCAGAGCAATGATGGTTTGCCTCGACTTCTTTGCCAGGTGCTTCCCAGACTTCTTAGGTTGGTAGCCAAGATCAACTTATGGACTTTTTATGACATTCTTTTTCTTGGGAGTTTCTCTTCCAACGTTTAGAGCTACGTAGAAAATGAAGATAAATGGGTTTAGTGACTAACTCTGTAATACAAGACAAAAAACACGAATGATGGGTCAATCGCATACCTTGAGGGTCTGAGCCCAAAGAGCAGGCATGCAGAAGATTTGGAATTAATAAGGCGGAGCATTGATAAGGACATTCAGTCTTTAGCTTTTCATTCCTCCTTGGAAGAAATGGTTGGCATGACATAAATTATAGACTAGGTAGGGTTGCCCCACAAGCGGCACACCCATGTTGGATGATGTCATGTCCTCAATTTTTAACACAATAAACCATAGTATGTCTTTCACAAAACCTCACAAGTCTCACTAGTAAACCCAAATATTCCATTAATATGATGCCGAATGACACAAGTTTCAATAGGTTACAACAGAAAGGGCACTCCCGACCCCAAGTTTCTTCATACACAACATTAAAGAAGTTTGAATGTTTCATCCTTTTCAAAGGAAAAGAGACAATGTAGAGACCCAAAAAATTCTTCGTTTTTAAATATCAATGTTTGGAATATATTATTGGGCATTGTATTTATGCATAATTATATGATTTGGGGCATTATGTTATGAAAAGAAAGTCATGCGACTTGAGGTTAGCATGTTTGCAATGTGGAGGGGGTACGTGTAATATAGGGGTTTGTTTGGTAGAACATCAGATGAGATGTTTTTCCCCAAACACATAACGTTCATCTCTCTCTACGGTTGCTCACTCTCTCAAACCCGCCACCAAATTTTTTTGCTCAAAGCTTTGATTCCTCCAAGAACCTTTCATAATCCATTGATCTTCGAAGACATTGGGTGTGTATTTGCTTGGAGGAGCTTCATTTCACGATTTTTCAACATTTGGATCTAGGGCTTGCTATTGGAGCTTGGATCTTATACTTCGAAGCTTGAGATAGAGATTTCTCATCTTCCTTGAGTGTTTATGACTTGTTGTTAACTTTCTTTCATGTCTTGATCATCCTTTGGGAGAGTCGGAATCAAATCCGAAGTTCTACAGATCTCCTTCGAATTGCTGTTTTTCCACGACCAACTAGTTAAGCCATTTTGGGCCATCCGAATAAGTTAGCTTGCAGCATTTTTGTTGCTTTTGAGATTTTGTATCTCATCCGGATGACCATTTCTAACCCATATGGATGACCTTGCTTGCAGCTTTTGCTTTTGCTTCTGAGAGTTCTGATCCATCCGGATGACATATTTTGCCCCATCCGGATGACCTGGGGCAGCTTGTTGAGATTTCTCCTAGGTTTTATTCCTTTGCCTCTCATCATGGTTATATATTTAAATGGACTTGTGTGACATATTATGATAGATGGATAATCGAACTTAGACATGTGATATACGTTGACATTTAATCAATACAAGAACATGCTAGGCTCCTTTGAGAGTGTGCTAGGGGATAACACAGTGTTGCTAGCTTTCTTGGGAGTGTGCTAGGATGTGATATTACATTGCTAGCTTCCACCGGGAATGTGTTAGGAGATGACATGACTTTGCTAGACTCCTTTGGGAGTGTGCTAGGGGATGATGATTTGAAGCACACGATATCGATGTGGTAACAAGACACATAAGTAATTGAATGGGAAATGATATCCTCAGCTAATGAATTTGATTTGTTTAAGTGATGAACATGTTCTCCTTGTTTATCTATGTGCTCTAGTTATAAGAATTTCTTTTTATCCTTGATGACCATACCACGTGCCTCCTTATTCATATTCATAGATATTGTGTCGATTTTCCTACTGGACTTTGTAGCTCAACCCTTCCTTTTCAGGTAATGACTCGGAGCGTTAGTATGGGTTGCTTGGCATGCTTGAAGTGATGCATTTATTTTGGAAGCTCATATGAAGAAGTTATTTTGCATCTTTATAAAACATTATTTTTGGGAAGATGTGTTGTAACTTCTATTGTCTATTTTTTTTTTCCCGAAGGAAAAATATTTAAACTCTTACTATGAACTTGATGTATATTAGGCCGAGTGTTTCTCTTTTTGTGTAATCCTTTCAAACTTTGAACTTAATGATACATCATGAATGAATATTGGGGTTTACTTATGAGACTTGTGAGGCTTTTACCGATATTTTGATGGTTCTATTTTATTTTAAAATTGGAGGCGTGACAAACCACAAAGTAAGAGTTATATAACATCTTTCAAAAATGAGTTTATAAAGATGTTGGATAACTCCTTCAAATGATCTTCCAAAAAGCATGACAATCCAAGCATGCCATGTACTTCATGCTAAACATCCGGTGTTGTACCTGAAAAATGAAGGGTTGAGCGACAAAGTCCAGTAGAAAAATTTATGCCAAGGCTATGTGCATATGAAATGAAATGTTATGCACCATGAATTCGAATGATTATACAAGGCATGAATATAACAAGATTGCAAGAATGAACTCGAAATTCATTGTAACAAGTCTATAACACCGACTTATCATCGAATGAACCATTTAACCAATAAACAACTCACATGTCCTCTTTGTCGTGTTTTGCGTGTCATCCCTAGCACATCACCCAAAGGTGGCTAGCCATAGCATTTTTGTAAGGCCCCCGAAAATTTAAATTTAAAAAATAAATTATTTGGAAGTTATATTACGGGTTATACGCTAAATGTATTACTCTGTGTTTTAGAATTTTATTAGCGGGGTTCGAGTCCGGGGATTTCTATTAGACTTGTACACGGGTAGAGTGGTGTTAGTTTATTTGGGGAGGGGATTACTTGGACTTAAAATTAGATTTTTGTGAAGAGGGGGAGGGTGACACACACATTTGGCATTTCCTCTCTCTCTCTCTCTCTCTCTTTAATATGGCTCCACCTTCTCTCTAACCCTTATCTATATTTCTTCCACCATTTACTAATTCCTTCCATACATTGTAAGCCTCTACCGTGATTAGCAAGTATCTGGTGGTTGATCAAGCGTCGAAACTTGGGAAGGAAGGATTTGAAGCTCAAGATCCACTCGAAGCTAGGGTTTTGTTCATTTCACCATTCAATTCGAAGGTTAAGGTAGGGATGTTTCACTCTTATTACGTTTTTATTCAAGGTATTGGTAGTTGAAAGCATGTTTGATAGTGTATTTTTTGGGGTTTTTGGTCGATTTGGTGAACTGCGATTTGTTTGGCGATTCTGGAGATCGACAAAGTCACTCTAGTGACTTACACTAACTTTATGTGCATCTAGCGAATTTTCGGTCGCTCCAGCAACCCCTTGAGCGACTTTGCCTGATGGTTTACACTAAATTTTGAGATTATGGACTGTTGAATTATAGTGATGGACCACGATTGTAATTAGATAATATATCTATCATTTCAGGTTTTCTTTTGGCAAACTGCGCATGTTTATGGAATTAGCCTTGCGTTGTTAACATTGTGGATTTGATAATTGAATTGTAACTTATATATCGCATTGACATAGTGCGACAGCTAGCCTCTGATAGAAGATGTTCTAGTTATGGATTGTCTAGCTTCTATTCGAAAATGTGCTAGTAGATTTTGATATTGTCTAGCCATCGTCGGGTGATATGCTAGTTGGAGAGATAACCATTGAATCGATATGAGGAATTGGATTGATTAGCATAAAGGACTTAGCATGATAGCATCAATAGTATCACGAAAGGAATTGATGACATACAAATTTAGGATCTTACGCGTGTTTTGATGAATTGTTCACAAACCATGCCATACCATTGCATATTCATATAATATTGACGTAGATGTCTCTATTGGGCAATGTGGCTCATCCCTTTGTTTTTTAGGTATTGTTCCGGAGCCATGATATGGGATGCTTGGGATGCATTATGATGCATGTTTTGAAAAAATCACATCGTAGGAGTTACATGTCATCTTTAGTTCTGATTTTTGAAAGATGTAAAATAACTCCTCTATTTTTAAACATATGTATTCGAATTTGAATCGCATTGTGATCTAAATTTGTTATTTTTGGTTGTTAGGGCCAGGAGTGCCTCTTTTGAATTGTAATATTTTAAATGCATTATCATTCGTGGATTATGAAAATTGTGATTTGGACTTATTATTGAGTAATTGTGCGGTTTTAAATGGTGAATATGAGTAATTATCCTATTCGAAAATGGGGGCGTGACAATTTTTCATTTCCTAGCACTTTCCTGGAGGAGGCCAGTCCATCATTTCATAGCATTCCTAGCGATTCTCTGAATGGAGGCTAGCTCATGTCCTCTCACCATTTAATGTATCAATGTGTGTCACGTGTCTCGTTTCAATCCTCCATCCATAGTTCATAACATGTCATAGAGCTTCATTCAATCTTTAACAATCAATGAAATACCAAGAAATCAAACATGCGAAACGAAAGGTGTACATTACACTTCAAACCAATTAAATTAGACATGAAACCATTTCATGGGATAAATCTTGGCATTACGATAAGAGAAATAAAAATTTTACGTAGTATCTGGTATTGGGAATGATATTCAAAGAAAGTGAACTAACAAATTTTGTTTCACCAGACCGAAAATTTGTTTGGACGCCCAAAAATCTGTCTGGATGTCCTGAATCTCTGTCTAGACGCCAATGCGCGATCTGTAGAAATTTCTGCGCGATCCAAAGTTTCTCAAAATCTCCAAACAACACCAAAACTCTAATCGTTGCACAAAATATGAACCAAAACCTATCATATACATAATACAAGACAGAAGTCTCTACCTCAAAGTTAGAAGACAACATTTGAGCTTCAAACATAAACCCTAGCTTCAATTGTGGATAGAGATCTCAAGAAAACACCCTCCAAGCTTGGAAATGCAATCAACCCAAGGTATCAAGCCGAAATGAAGGTAAGATGACGAATCTAGATGCAATTTGAGTAAAGGATTACCATGTGAGCTTGGGGTTAGAGAGAGAGAGAGAGAGAGAGAGAGAGGGAGAGAGAGAGAAGTTGGAGAAGAAGGAATAAGAAGCAAAATGCTTTCACATCCAAAAATAAATAAATATCTAAATCCCCTATTTATATTATTAAATCTCACAATTATACTTCTCCCCTCGACATTACAAATATGCCACTGATAATTCCTTAGACTAATACTCCACTAAACATTGAATCGGAATAACGTAATGCGCATAAATCAATGCCAAGTAAAGTTCCTAACATAAACATTACAACGAACAATTTTTCGAGTCTCTACAGATGAGGAAGATGGCCCTTGTCCGAGCCAAACTCCCAGCCATCACCCCTAGCAAAGAAGAATTTATCCTTCCCACCCTTATTGGAGGATTGCATCCTAGTAATTAGATTGCGGCCTCCCCGAGACTAAAAGTACCACCAGCCTAGCTCGCCCTTGGACTCCTTAGGCTAGTATCAGCAGAAGAATTCCTTGACCATTAGGGCTCTCTTTTCGCTTTTAGTGCCAAAGAACAATCATTGAAATAATCAGCCTCCAAATGTTTGTCATCAATTGGCTTAGGGTAAGGCTGAGATAATGAAAGATCTCCCTAATTAGAGGGTGGAAGGGGAGACGAAGCTCGCATTGGAAGTTACTCTCGTAAGAATATATCTCCCCCCAGAGTATGTGCAGGTCCCTTCATCATCGAATAATACCCTGAGATGGACAGAGTCTAGTATTGAATACATGGATCTGAGTCGCTCCAAATCTTGAGCCGTTAGTGAGGAGAAAATTTTTTCTGCGCTAAAAGCCTTGCCCCCTAGGTTGACGGCAGGATCAACCACAGAAATAGGATTCACATCAAGGATGTCTTCCTCTAAAGATTACATCGTAGAGTTAGTGCTAGAGTTGGTCTCCAAATCAATGGGATATAGCATAGTTCCATCAACGTCTTGAGATTGCACGACAAGAGCAAGAGAGAAGATGTCGTTCGCCACGCTGAGATATTGAGGGTTCCCAGTCCAAAAGTCTACGGAAGGGAACTTGTAGGAATCCTCCAGGCATCGTGGGCAGAAGGAGTATAGATGGGACGCAGAGGACGTTTGGGAAAAGGTCCCGGACACGAGTTTTGAGAAGTCAGGCTCCAAGGTGAAGGCTCTGAAACAGAATAAATAGTGGTAGCAATGGAATGAATGGCATAGCCAGAAAAGGGATAGGAGAAGAATGGGGGAGGATGAGGGCTTGAGAACTTGAGGGTATGGGAAGAGGGTTTGAAAAATCTAATGTTGGTATTTAAAAACACTCAAAAAAGAAAGTGAAGGGATAGACCCAATATGGACCATTTAACTTGTGGAGGCATGGATTACAGGGATGATGCCACGTTTCCATAACAAAAAGTCCACACATGCGTAATGGTCAAAGGTGAGGTGTCACTTTCAAGAGTGAAGGAAAGGACGATACGTGGAGAATCCGATGACAGGGACAAAGGCTGACGGTACGGGCATCTAATGCCAAAGTAACTACCGCTTCTCGACTAAAAACTTAATTTCATGTGCTTGAGATCACGCCCAAACTAGAGAATAGGGGACAACAGATAAGCTCGATTTGGCTAACATTAGCAGCAAATTGATCAGTGGTTGGTATACGCCCTACACCACAAGGTATGGCTCAACTGAGTTGATGGCTGACTGGCCAATCGACAGATCACGAATATATTACACCGATTAGTAGATTCTCATCCTGATTGATCAATGTTTGCTTGAATGTGTGGGGCCCAGTCTTATCCAAAAGAATCATGTGATAGGTACCGATCAGAAAGGCTGGTACAAAGCTACCCTTGATTGCTCGAGTAATCCTGTAGATGGCGCCACTGGCTGGTCGACAACACGGGGATAACACCCAAAATTGATGGATCATTCTTCCCAAATATGGGAAGGAGGCGTGACTAGCAGCCATAAGCCCACCTAAGATCAGCCTCTTACCCAAACTATTAAAGTGAATCTCCAACCATTCGATTTGGTACGTTTTCAGAGAAACGATTATTCCATTCTTGCCTATACCATATTCTGATTGCTAACTTGATCGTTAGAAGGTTTTTGGCCAGACAATCACCCCCGACCACCGAATTTTTTGTATGTCCAAGTAGGAGTGCAAGACATATCACCAGCTTTTGGTATCATCAATACCCATTTTTATTTTAAATAATGAGTTCGATATTTGCATTTTTTTTATTTTTTATTATATGACTTGAATATGTGTGTTGTAACAAAATTTTAGCACTCCTGAAAGCATTAGTGCCAAAAAATCCCCACTCTACATTAGTGTGGGATGTACGCACTATGTGATTGCACCAATAGAGTCGTACGAGCAATAGTGCACGAGCATTGAAGTGCTGATATGATAGTAGCAATGACTCGGAACACGTTTTCCACACTTGCAAGTGGAAAATATTTTTGGCCAAAATCAATTGATGTTAGTTCATCACCGAAAATTAAAAATAATAGGGTCTTTATGCTATAAATTCTTAGTGAATAAATTTTAATACTATTAATTTATTAAAATAAGTCTTAACTTTTAAAGTTTATTGTATCAAATTGAACAAAAATATCTTTATTATACATCAAAGTAAGTTTTTTTTTTTTCTATTCAATTTTTTTTGCATTTATTATTTTTACATTAATTTTTTGTAGATATTAGTTCATCTCAACAAAAAAAATTTAAAAATTTAAAATTATGTCCAAAATTAAAAAAAACTATCACTAAAGACAAAAAAATAAGCCCAAACGAGCGTTGTTTTGATTTAGTTTTTGTCTTTTATGATTTTTATATTTTTGGACATAATTTTATATTTTTTTAAAATCTCTTGTCGAAACGAATTAATAACTATTTAAAAATTGACGCAAAACAAAAAATTATAAAAAAATTCAAACGAGAACAAAAAATATAATCAATAATAATTCAATAATTATCAATGTGTAAAATCACTAAATACGAAAAATAAACCCAAATAAGCGTTGTTTTGATTTTTTTATCTTTTATGATTTTATTTTTAATTTTTAAACATAATTTTATATTTTTCTGAAATCTCTGGTTAAAACGAACTAATAACTATTGAAAAAATTGATGCAAATGAGGACAAAAAAACATAATCAGACAATAATTCAATAATTACCATTGTGAGTGATGTAATCGCGACTTGTGTTTCAATGAGATGTATACAAAATAAAAAATTAGCAAAAAATTAGTTCACCAAAAAGTCGCGATGACACAAATTATGTTTTTAACTTATTTTTCATATTTTTTAATTTTTAAACATAATTTTTAATTTCTTGAATTTTTTTATTGAGACGAACTACTAATAAATAAAAATAGTGATGCAAAATAAAAATTTACAAAAATATTAGTGTACCAAAAGGTTGCGAGGGCTTCAATTTTTCTTAAAACTTAAACTAAAAGAATTAACCAATTAACACTTTTAAAAGAGTAAACCCTAGCTATCAGTACTTTTAAAATAGTGGATCTTAACTCGACAAATAAATTAGTCAGAACTTAATGACTTAATTAATCTCAAATTTGTACTTTTCACTAATTTTCCGAAATAATTTCTTATTTTTGGTCTCATAAAAAACCCATATATATATATATATATATATATATATTTTATTCCAAAAACTGTTTGCGCATTTTTGTCCGACACAAATGGAGAGTAAAGCTAAACCAAGCGTTGAAGAGGTGATTTTATTAGCTCTCCTTAATATTCGCTCCATTAATTACATGATTTGCTATTTTGTCATCTGATTTATTAGTATCTGGACCTCTTCACCTAACTATAATTTTATTAATTTTAATTAGGTAATGTTATGCTCTAGACTTGTAGAACTCCAGTGAACTAGAAATGGAGAGATCCCGAAAATTATAATGAGTGGTTTCCAAAAAACTGTATGTCATCAAGGTCTAGATCACTACGGAATAATACTGAATACACACAACTAAAACGATAGATGAAGGATAATATTAATTAAGAATAATTGGAGTTTAAATTTGATTTCCTTTGCAATCTTCATTCTCAAGCACAAAATATTTCTTATTGTGTATGTACTAAGGCAGTTTCATTTGAGGGATAAAAGATGTGAAATGTAAGAGTGAGTTGTACGGGATAGATAAACTGGTTATATTAATTCTGGAAAAATACCCCCAAGTGACAATCAGAAAATAAAAGGTACGTAAAATATGGAATTTGTAAACAATAGAAATAACTAACTATTGTAATTTCGAATGAGAGAAAAACAGTATGTAAACCGAATAACTGAAATGATAGCTTAATTAGAAAACGCAAATCAAGACCTTTGCGATGTTCTTAAGATAAATTCACCGCCTCATCCAATCAAGGCACGAAAATTGTTGTGCTTGAACTAGAAGGACGAGGTCCTATTTATACAACCATGGGAAGCCCAAACTTCTGGTCAATAAAAAGGTAAGGCATTTGGGCCCTAAGCCCTAGGCCCAATCTACAGTTCTAGTGTGGAAGGCAACGTACATGCGTGTTGTAATTTGGGCAAAAAGTCCACATTATCAAGGTGCTTTCTCCTTCAAAAAACGTTGATAACCCCAAGGGACCAAACCCTTACGCATACTTGGGACTTATATACTGTAACGTCCCGAATTTCTGAAACATCAATCTAAAATAAAGTAATCAAACTCCAAAATATGTCATTGATAAGAAAAGAGAAATACATGTTTTCTTTTACAAAATTATGAAATATCAAAATAAAGTATTTTCAAAAGGAAACAGTTCAGAAAAGACTTTACGAGGAGATTCAGAACATCTAACCATGTACTAAGTAAACTAAGGCTCAATATTGTCATTCTCGATATTGATGTCGCTAATGACTGGGTATTCCAGACCCGTTCCATCTTTTCCAGTACCTTGACATGAAATACTAAGGGTATGAGATTGCACTATGAGATGTGAACTCGATAAACTATCCTACCGTCAATCCCATGCATGTATATGACAATAGAATGTGATATGTGTAGTTATATGGAAGCTGTAATTCGTAAGTTCGAGAGTAAAGGCCAAGTAAAATGTTATAAAAGTCTAAGTCCAATATATTCCAATATTATCCATCAAATCTATATCTCAAGTGTTATCAAATTCTCAGATGTTATACACAAGTTTTTGACTCCAAATCACATACCACTGACCATTACCAGATGCCATGTCATTGTGAATACCAAAGATTTTCATATTATCATGCTTTGATCCAAAAACAATCTCGACCACTATATTAACCATATTCTAGACCATTATGTTTTCGTCCGCCAAGTTTTCAAATGTAATGTTCCCGAATATTATGGTTCTCCAACATCGTGCTGACACCAAGGTATATCCTAAACTTTACTTTGACAACTACTAGACTTTATTAAAAAGGCACACTATCGCTAAACAACATAACTCGACTCAATACAAAACTTGACTACATGCGTGATATGGCTAAAGACACAACTCAGCTTAAGACGCAACTTGACTAAAGACACCTCATGGTTCAAGTCATAGTTCGACTAAAGTTGCATCACAACTAAAGACACCCATACATATTCTCATAGAGAATATACATTCCACAACAATTTGGTTCCATAAGATTCAATAACTTCTCAAAGTTTGGGTATTCACATAATACCCTAGGTTCTGACGTCCAACTAATGTACTAATCCCAAAGTCCATATTTGTGTTAAAACGATATTCTAGCATGTTAATCATGCTTCAAAATATGATCTTGTAATGAATGAAAATAACTTGCATAAATTGAAAATATAATGACAAGACACTAAATAAACATGGCATGGTAAAATGGTGTTGATGCAAATCAACATTTTAGGGTCTAAATATAATAAACACGAGTTAGGGAAAAATATAGTTTATTAAAAATCCATGAATCAAGGTGTAATTTATATAACCTAGGGGTAAAGTGGATTAATCAAAATTTTAGGGTTAATTATGCAATTAATCATAACCTAGGATTACATATGGAATTTATATAAAACGGGGCTACTTGTGTGGTTTATAATAAACTAGAAGTAAGATTGTAACTAAACATAGTTGGGGATTGATGAGAAATTAACATTAATATAGGGTAAAAGTGTAATGACCACAATCTAGGTTAAGTATGAAATTATTCTAACGGGGGGTTTATAATGCGTAATTAAAAGTCCTAGGGTAAAATCATAATTAAGACTAACCCAAGGTTTAAACTATAATTTATATTAAAATAGGGACTCAACTGTAATGTTAAAGAATATGGGTCAAAGTGTGATAATAGGGAATTTCAAGGAAAAAGGACAGTTCTCTTAAATACTCTAACCGATCAACCATTGTCTTATCTGGTCAACTGCCTTAACCGGTCAACTGCATTGATCGGTTGATCGCACATCTTAATTGGTTGACGAAACATGTTACAAGTCATCTTCTAAGTTTGTTCTTCCATTTTGCTTGCTCTGTGGAGATTTTAATCAACAATCAAACTGTCAATAGGGATAAGCGAAGGTCTAACTTACATTTAATTGAAGAAATTGACAAGAATAGGATTGAATGGTAGGAAAAATGGAATTATATATCAGTGGACTCCTCTTTCTCCTCCTCCTGCCATATGCTTCCCCTACTTGTTATTTCTTCTCTCTCTCTCTCTCTCTCTCTCTCAATTGATCTCAGTAAACTCCTTGAAGGTGTGAGATTGAAGGAGGCATGGAGTTCAATTTATAGGTAGTGGGGAAGGAAAAAGATCCAACAACAAATGGGTTTTTGAGGAAGATCAAGGGATGTAATAGGTGTAGTGGGGAAGAGCCATGACAAAGTGAGTGGTGAGCAAGGGATGATGGTGGAATAGTGAACTGGGGAGGAAGAAGGACTGGTTAGGGGTTAAATTTAAAAATTTTACCTCCTCAATTAATTTTTAATGAACTGTTCCAATTTCACACTCTCATATATGACCTCTTATCAAGCAGATATAAAAGAGTGCGATGAGCCAGAATCCAACAATACCTTGACGCATGAATTGAATAAATTAAATTCATATTACCTTCAATCACAAACGGGTCAAAACTTCTTCTTTCTCAACTTCTCCTTGGATTGCGACCAATTTGCCTCCACTGTTTTGATTAGGTCTGGATGGTCCCTTGAACTTAGTAGGCTAGTGATTCTTTCGTGTAGAAATAACCCAAGGGTTACACAAGATGGTGCATGTAACACCTCTCTATCTTATAACTTAGCTTTCGGATCCAGTAGTCTCTGATTATGACAGACTAATAGTCTTTTCTTGCATGCATATATATGTTCCCTTGGTAGAGTTTATTAAATTTATAATTGGAAAAAGTTAAAATTGTGAATGATATATGTGTGTGTGTGTCTACTCTAGCCTAATGCGATAATTTCACGTCAAAACGACACAAATAAAAAATACTTTATCAAGGAAAATATATGGAAATAAAGTACTAAAAAAGGGATGGGTTATATACATAAGGAAACATTTTGTTCTAGTAAGAACCATTTATGTTTCCTAGTAAGATAAATAAGCAGAGATAGACATATAAGCATGCCAGGTTTATATTTTTTAGCTTACATTTTTGTCTTTCTGGAAGCATCAAAATTCTAAAATTTGAAAGACATTTTTTTTTTTGGTAAGCAAAATGAGTATTAATAATCAAAGTACGTTATCACAGTGATTATTCAGGATTCAAGTGACTAGTCAACAAAATCCCTAAAGAGTGTTGGTGAGAAACCAACCAAACAACTGAAAAAAGGGAAACAAAAGCCTTAAAAGATAGCCCATTATCTAGGCTCTTCTATAAACCAGGTCCAGGGTTAATCTTCTGTGTTGTTGAGCACACTATCAGGACATCTGACTATATCTTGGACTGAGTAGAAATTGATGTTCAATTTTGATTTTGTACAAGCCGCCGCTCTAAATTTGATCAATTTTGCCAATACTTGTGCTCCTGGCTTCACATTCTGAAAGATGAGTCTGTTTCGCATAAGCCAGAGAGACCACATAGTCCATATATGGTTGCCACCCAAAGAGATATTAAAAAGATATCTATTTTTGTTTTCAAAGAGCTATTAATTTGTAATGTCACATGACACTCTTACGTATATATATCTGCACAATAACTTTTAAAATAGAGGAAAAACTGCAATAGGTAAATGGAGAATTTCAAAAATTAGTAATGATATTTCCTAAAATAATTATACCAAAAAGTTCTAACTAAACTTTCTACGGGTGCACATAAAATAAGAGTTTAAACTAATCAAAATAATTTTGCCAAATGCATGTTTAGAAAAAGACAACGTGCAGTTACAAACAAGAGTTTGGACTTTCATAGAGAGATGTTGAAGTTCTAACCATATATTCATTGTATTATTTTCAAAAAATAGAAGCCTTAGGTTGTTATTAAAGATAAAAAACTTAGGTTGTTGTCAATAATGCCTTAAGGTTTATTTTTAATTCATTATCTTCCACGCTTAGTTTACATCTTTTATTTGTATTAATTATTTTTTATTAACACATTTATATTTAAAAATAAGTAAGCATCAATTTTGAATATGTTACCTCTACTATCGATGGAGTTTCGAAAGACAACAGGGGAAACTTCTTAAGAAGTACGTTAAACTTAAATAGGATTAGAAAAATAACAAGTTGTACTACATAATGAAATGTCGCACATCTGTACTAAAACAGTAGGCAGGAAAATACAAAATAATTATGGATTATTTTCTGGACACCAAAACGGATTGAATTATTATATGGACCAACTGAACTGCGATTTTTTTTTTTAGTGGGTTTTGTTTTTTCTGCTTCTCTTACAACCATACAAAATGAATATTCAAAGTGCAAAGAGTAACATTTGAAACATGTATTTCACTGTACCACACATTCACAAAGACAATTGATTAAATTTCTTTTTATCGGGAGAATTGATTTGGTATACCTTTGAATCTAATCTCTTAATTATCAAGTAGGGTTTTAAATGTATGACAGATGAAGAGTTTATTAAATTTACAAGTGGAAAGAGGTTGTGTGTACATGTGTGTGTACATGTATATAAGTAAAATTCTAATAAAGGATTTCTTATTTTGCTGAATTGTATACCTCTTATTTTCTGATAAGATATTGATGATTCGAACTGTTCAATGTGTTTAAAACATATTTTTAAGGGTTAACGCGAAAAATCAGCTCAAAATATTATTCAGAAAAACTTGATCTATTCAATTTTTTATAAAACTATTACTGTCAGCATTTATAAAAAATTGTATAGATCAAGCCGTTTCCGATATTGTTTTGAGTCAATTTCTTGCGGATACCCTAAAAAATATTTTTTAAATATATTGAACGGTTTGGAACATCAAAATTTGATAAAAAAATAAGAGGTCCGCACCGTAGCAAAATAAGGAATCCCTTATTAGAAGGAGATATATATATTTTTTCTGATTAACTTTTTTACTTATCACAAAAATATTCAGCTCAATTGGATATCGGTAAGTGTTTAACCTAAAAATTTATTTTTTTACTTCGAATATTTAAAATTTTAAAGCTAAGAAACTAGATTTTTTGGCTAAAATTTGTTGACCTTGGGACAAAGTGAAATTTTGCCATGTTTACATTTTCTCTAGTAACATACTTCAGGTTACATATGACACTCTTACATATCTCTGCACAAGAACTTTTAAAATAGAAGGACTGTCATAGTTGGTGTGATGTTGATAGGAATTGTGATGGTTGGTGAGGAGGGATAGTTTCTCTGGGTGGGTTTTATGTACTCTAATTGAAGGGTATAGATGGATCAATTTGGTATTCCTTGGCTGGATTCTCCCCAACCGTGTAATACCCACTTCAATGTAGATTTTAATTACCAATTCAATATTATCCACTGCTTTTTTTTTTTTAAAACGAAAGTGTTTGAGACTAATTAATAAAAAATGTATGTTGTCATACACATGTTTAGAAAAAAAAATAACTTTTAGTTATGAACAAATGTGATAGATCACCACTCACGTTAGACTTTCTATAGATAGATGTTGAGGTTCTAACCACATATACAATTTGCACTATTTTTAAAAAGTAAGAGTTTATAGGTTGTACTACTTTTATTTATAAACAAATGTGTTAGGTTGTTATTAAAGATTAAAAAAAACATAGGTTCAAGATACCCTTTCGTTATAGATTGAGTCGTGGAATCACACTTTGTTTGAGTACCTAATACAACTGTCACGTCTGTAAGTTATATTTCAAATATACATTATGTTTTCCTTAGTTTTCATCGTTTGTTTATATTTCATTTTTTTTTCGCACATTTATGTTCACAATAATTAGGTGAGCATCAATTTTTCATGTACTACCTCTACTATGCATGGGCTTTGCAAATATTACAAGAGAATTTTTTTAAGAATCTACTTTAAAATTAAACAAGATTAAAGAATTATTAAAAGATAATTTTTTTTGTTGTGCATCTGTTGCACTATTCTAGGTAGGGAAAAATAATATTTTTTTTTTCTCAACCATCACGTCCCATAGAATCGGTAGCTCCAAGATTCTGCTAGTAGCACATTCATATTTGGACAAGTCTCAGGTGGGTAAGTACATGGAATAACAGGTGCAGATTTGACTGCATCCAGAATAGCCCTGTGCAACTGGATGATCTCATTCTCTCCTCAAGTTGAATTCTCATGTCTTTCGTTGGCGTTAGTGTCGTTAATTTTCTGGCTACCAGATTTCATTCTACAGCATAACAATTTCCGTGTTAAAGGCTTTCTAGCTTTCGTATGTTCAAAATATATACGAGTATATTATTATTCTTTTTAAAAAAAAAAAGTACTCATGACAAGTTAATATGTTCATAAATATCATCTTTGTATAATTATGAGGGTCGTTGCTTGCAAATCATGTAAAAAGAACAAATACAGTACACATTATGTACTCTACCTAAGCCTAATTATCTCACCAAACATACACAAGTTACTCAATCTCCCATCTTAAATGACCTTTTGCTCAAGCAAGGGTTGCTTGTCCTCATCAGATACTCTGGTTCCCAGGTATCTCCAAGATCCTGTAGCATATCCACTAAAGTTTGCAATATAGTGCAATTGTGTTCTTGTGGTCGAGGAATTAACCAGTCATAAATTCCAACGGGTACTTCAATATATGTGTTGAGCTTGTTGAAGTCTGTTCGTCCATATGGGTCGACTATCCTGTCTTTATTTTGGAGTTTTGATTGTTGTACACAAGGAGTCGACACTGTGCATCCCAAAAACCTTTTGCATTCCTCGGGCAAATCCTGTTGTAAAATAGTTTGGAGAGAGAATGATTTTTTACAATGTTTGAAGTAAAAATTAAGTGGGCTCCACACTTTATTTAATGTGGGTCTTTAATTTAAAATTGCGAAGAAACTAATTATGGCCGAGTCTAGTATTTGCACTGTCTCCTTAAGATGATATTTGCCCTCGCCCATTGCTTGCGATTGTTGGACGCTCGTCTCCCAGGATACAATGGCCAACGCATACGAAAGAAGCACAACAATTTGAGTGCACAACGAACCACAAAATGTTTGAACTTTCTGGAACGAAAGGAATTTGACAGAATGACTTAGGACAGAATGACAGGAAGACTTCGAATTGTTTTTGAGTGAGTAACACTAAATGACGGACTCTAAATTTATAGGAGTAGAGTCCCTTTTCAGAGCAGCCGAATAGGTGCAAAATCGCACCAGTTGGACCATTGGCTGTGTCTGCCCAGATTGAATCGATCGGACATGACTGTTCACTTTGAACCTAACCGAATTGATAGACCGAACGCGTCTAGTCGAATCTGAACCAACCCATTCCATTTAGGAATTAAAATTAATTTTAAGTAAGGTAAATTACTTAAATAAATTTGACCCAGAAAGGTTATAGAAGGAGGCCCAAGCCCACAAGCCCACGAACCCGAGACCGGGCCGGGTCGGCCTGGACTAGACAGGCAAGCGACACGCGCGTGCATTTGTGGTAAATGGACTTAAGGCCACTTACCTTAGGTCCTCCCCCATAGATAAAATTTTGATACCCCTTGGGGCCCAAACCCTTAACCAAAGTTGGGTTTATATACCTACTAAGATTCTTCTAAGTTTCTTATGTGGGACTTAAGTTCAATCCTTTAAACTCAAGTAAACTTTAATGGAGCTAAATTTTATTCACTCCATTAATGGTTTAGGCATACAAATTATATCAATGTAATCTTCAATCGAATGAGAAAACAAAGCTGGGCTTTCAGAACTCCATCGTCAAGCTTGGGGTAGTTTTCTGATTGCTTGTGAGCTTTATATTGGGGAGTGCAGACGTCAGTTGAAATGCTTTGCTGAATTATATTGTCCCATATAATTTACTCGAAAATTTGGATTTGATTAATCTGTAACTCTCCCTTTTTGTTGTAACATGAATGTATCACTTTTTGAGAGAAATGGATATCTTTGCGAATCACATGCCAGGGAGAACCATGCAGCCTTCGTCACCCAGTTGGCCAATTTCAAGTCTACTGATTTTGGCCAAGGAGAGGCATGTGCTACTAAGAGCTTCATTCATTGGTGATACAATAACCTAGACCTATTTTAAACGGGTCTTGCTTCCCAAACCCTCCTACCACAATTGATGGGGGGAAATTTTCCATTGAAAGGGTTGACAATTAATCCAAAAACATCCTACCAACCTTTGGAGGGATTTATTGATGCAGAAGCTTTGACTAATCATGACACTACAGCTAGGTCGAAGCATCCTACGCCCTTCCCTTCGATTTTGGACTTGCCTGTGATGGACTATCCATCAAAACAAAACTTGTAGAAAATGTTTTCCCTTCTTCGGTTATCTCTAAAACCAAAACATCTACCAGAACAGGTATGTTAGGTTTACTATTTTTTGAAGTTAATTATTTCTAACTTCTATGTATATTAAAAACTTCTTTTTGCTCCAGCAACTTCATGACCTACTAAACGCATTCTGAATCCAATTTTGAAAGAACTGTAGAGAAATGGAGAGTAGGGAAACTATTCTCATGTTTAAAAGAAAATGCCGCAAACAACAATGCTCTATGGGTTTGAACACGCAAGAGACTACGGACGGATTAATTGCTCTGTTGGGTAATTCTCCACACTATTCTCTCCTTGTATACTAGCTTTGATTTCCGATTTACTTACTGGCACCTCCTTACAGTTGACTCGCTTCAAAATTTGCTTCCTGCAATACAAGACCAAGAAACCTTGGCACCATTAAAAGAGCAAATTCTTAAGTGTAAGGCCTCTATACATAAAGACTTGTCTAATGGTAGACCTAAAAAGAGGAAGCATTCAAAAAAATTTCTCTCTACATCAAAATTTGCTCATTGATGTAACAAAAGACAGTGTAAATGGAATATGTCAGGCCAGTTCATGCAAACACAATGCAACAATCATTCTTAACTCCACGTCACACATGGGATCAAACGTAGGACTTTTTGGCTTATAATGACCTTGCGGTGTTAAGAAAATTGGTAAATGAAGTTGGTGACGACTATAAATTGGCTAATGGGTAACTAACCCAGTCGCCGTCACCAATCAGAAATTAACTCAAGTGTCAATAGAGATAATACTTACAACTATCATGATATGAAACTAAGCATCCCCATATGTCATGAAATATAAAATCCAAACATCCAGAATGTGCAACTATACTGCCTAACAAAGAAAAATCTAACAAGTCAGAGAATGCACAGTGTCTGTCCAGTATCAAAAATAAAATTGTACCCCTGTCTGTCATTCAGCTAGTGCTCTGGATCTTTTCGGCCCGAATTGGATGCTCCAACTACCCCTTTACCCCTGCCCATGTCACTTTGTCCCGTCTCCGGTGCTCTCCCATCCTCTTTTGAAAACAAAAACTGTGGCATTTGTTGGATCATTCCCTGTTCAACCCCAAACTCTTCTAGTTTTTTCCACACTTTTCCAGAAAAGTTGAATTTTCCTTTCGCTCCTCTTCAATCTTGGCACCCAACGCTACCTGATTGTGTGTAATTGTAGTGAGCCATTGCTGTAGAAGCCTGAGCTAAATCCCAAAGAAGTACTCCTGATGGGTGAAGTGGTGCAGTGGGTGTGGCTATCGACTCGGTTACAGTGGGGTTTGATTTAGTAGGAGGTGGAGAAGTATGGCGAGGAGGTGGTACGGAGGGTCCCATCAGTGGCGGTGGTGGAATATGTGGTGGAGTGGAGATTGGTGGGTTGGTATGGAGTGTAGTGGTAGGAGTAGGTGGCGGTGGTTTGGTCGAGATTTGGCCAGGGGTGAGTCACGTAGCAGAGGTAGTGGGTTTCTTGGGTGAGAGTTTGTTTAAGAATGCTGAAGATTTTGAGTCGGAGGCTTTGGTTATTGGTTTGAGCTATCTAGGTGTGACTTGTTATCCTTCTAGCATTGGTACCCCAGCCGGTACGCACATTTTAGTTATCATTACAGGGTAAATTAGATTTGCCTTGGTTGGGCCTTACACCTCAGGAAATCCATCTTATTTATAACGAATTCTCCAAAATTGATAGGTGGAACCTTTTTCAACGCATGTAAGAGAAGACTCCTTTCCGCCTTAGTTCTTTTCTCTTCCTATTGGGTACAAATTGTGTTGCATGATTTTGTTCAACATCCGGCATTCATCAGTCAACTTCCCCATGATATATTTTCCATTAAAACCTTCCACGTCATCTACCACGTCAGGGGCATACAATTTGTAATCAAATTCAGCTTTTTGCAGCTTCATAGATGGGATCACAACGGTCCCAGGGACAGGGATGTCACACCCTAGGTATCTAGCAATTTGGGTCGGGGTGAAGACTACCTTGACTCCCATCACTTTTGCTTCTATCCTCGTTCCTGCTTTTCCTTTTGACAAAATATTTATCGTTTTATAGAATTCTATGACAATGCCTTTTGAGTACCCCTTATACTCCCTCAATAATAGGTCCAATTTATGTTTTTTTAGGATTTTGACCACTGGGTGTATCACCCTGAGTTTCATCTCTCGTTCACAAGTTGCAGATTTCCTTTCCACCCTCTCTTCCCATATTTTCTATTGTTTCTTTCTCTCTCTCTCTGTTCTCTATTTTTCTCTGGCGCGCAGCAACTCCTCTCATGATGACCCCGTTTTAGTTTTCTTAGGTGGGGGTCCACTGGGCCCCGCATCTGTTGGCCTCTTTCCATGCCCTTTTCAAGCAGTATGTTTGGTTCCCATAGATGATAAACAAGACATGGGTGATGGTTCACTCAACGAATTAGAATGATAGCTTCTCTCCTTAACCAACTGGAGAATCAAATAAACAATCCCAATTGAATCAAGGCAGTATCTTAATTTCAATTAATCAATAGCAATAATTAGACAATCCAACTAATTTGGGCAGAATTTGCAACTACACTAGATGGGTCAAAACCCAGTATTAGAACCATTAGTAGTGACAACCATGAAGCCCTAATAATAAGTAGAACTTTGCAAGAGTTGTGCAATTCTCAACAAACTTTGCTATGCACAATGGCACTAGGAAGGTATAATCTTAGATAAGGGCACCCAACCCTAAAATTGCGATTATCAATTTTGAAAAAATCGATTACCTAAGTATTTGGCTAACTGACCTTCAACTTAGGGTTCCAATTGATGGATTGATAGTTGGAGAAGAGGAAATACGAATTGAGATTGGGGATGTAGAGCTTCAAGAGCCAAAATGACAGATGAATTTATGGAAATCAAACTTCTTCTTCTCTGGTTCATGAACTAGGGTTTCTGGGTTATAGGATGTTGATTTCGAACTTGGGAAAGGTTGAGGGTTGGATGGATGTTTTGGCCCATTTGGTTTTAAACTTGGATTGATCGTCAATGGAACGATCCCCACACTGTGACTCTTTCTTTTCTCTGCGTTTTAAGGTTTTCTGGGTTGAGGATGGTTGAATTCAAAACAGTGGAGGGTAATTTAGGGTTTGAATGGTGGATAGGGTTGTAGAGCTTGGTGTGGCTGTCAATGGAGGAACCTCTTGGGTTTCTCCCTTTGTTTTGTGATGAGCGTTGAGGAAGTCTGAGAATCTTTTTAATGCCCTAAAAAATGTCCAATTTTAAAAAGGCCTGACCGGATGCGTGACCGGTCAGGTTTGCATACTGCATTCATTTGTGACCAAGTCTTGACTGGATTGAGAATGGCTTGACTAGATGCCTGACTGGTCAGGTTCAATTATTGGAATTTCCTAAGCCTGGCTCTAACTGGATTCTTGACCTCTTCATCAGGTCAGGTTTCTTCTTAAGGGTACAACCTCTAACTAGATGGCATACGCCCTTGGCCCAACTTAATCTTTTCTTCTTCTTCATCAATGTACTTCCCAAATTTCACACCAAACCACCCTTTTATCATTTGGTTTCCTAGGTTTTGAAAAAAATTGGGTTCAGACTTGGCTCAATGTTCATGGTCTAGGTGACACATATATGGTTCGATCAAAGAAGAATGGCCTAGTATCACTTCCTACATGTTTCATGTATTATTGGAAGATTCATCCACATGTCAACACAAGTAAGATATGGAATTTATGGAGATAAAGAAAAAAAAAAAGAGTTCAAAGTTTTCAATCGAATGCTGCACATAATTCTTGATTTACCCAGATCACCTGGTCCACATGCATGTGTCAATCTCATGTCGTTTTAGAGCAGTTCAGCCTTTCATAAATGAGACAAATGCAACACATTAACCTTATTAGCACATGACTCTCATTCCTATTCTTGGCACATGTATGTTGAATTGTGATTTATACAAGGGAGAATTGACTCACAATGACACTAAAATTTTATATTTTAAGTAGAAATAAGCAGAAATTTATACCAACAACAAGGCCTAACATAGGGATTAGCTGCCCTCCCTAACTTGAATTGTGCATTATCGTCAATGCACGAGGAGATAATGAAACATAAAGGGAGAATGATAGTACCTGTATTGTGAGGACTCAAAAATTTTATTTATTTTTGATTAATATGATTTATGAATTGTTTGGAATTTAATTTAAGATTTTTTTATGCACATATAATGATTTGGGGTTTATGTATAGTGTATGTTAAACAAGGGGCTTGTGGGTAACATGTGTTGAAATTGAAGGGTGTGAGTGTGATTGGGGCTTTAAAAGCTATACATCAGATTGTTTGGAGAACAAGTCAATTTTTCTCATCTTCTCTCTCTCTCAACTCCCATGGCCCTCTCTTTCTCTTGTGCCTCCCAAACTCATACTTATTTAGATATTCAATTCAACCTAGATCCACCATAGAAACTTCATATATGGTTGATATCTCAAGTTATTTCACACTCATTTCGCTCGGAGAGAGTTTGCTTGAAGTTCATCCACCGTTGGAGTTAGAGCTTGCTTTTGGGAGCTCAAATCTTTCGATCCGACACTCGAGGTAGGGATCTCTTACCTCTTTTGTGTGTGTATCACTTATTTTTAGTGGTTTATGAGTTGGGTTGTTGGTTTAGAGTTTGAAAATAGAAGTTGGGAAAAATCTGCAGAAAATCGCGCAGTTTCGGCCAGCAGCTGCTATTACCGGTAGTAGTGTCTGTATTACCAGTAATTCTGTGTTTTATTTTTAGGCAGTGCCCTGTATTACCAGTAGTAGTGTCTGTATTACCGGTAATTCAGTACTTTATTTTGGCAGTGTTATATATTATCGGTAGTAGTGCCTGTATTACTACTACTACTAGTAGTGCCCATATTACCGAAAATTTCATGTTTTATTTTTTTATTACTATTATCGGTAATTTGAGTTATTTGGCTTCTAAAGTTGATGTTTTGTATCAATTCCTTAGGTTTATTTCAAGGATTTATATTGAATGATAACAACACAATATGTTATAAATTGAGAGACGATAATTACGAGACATGTAAATTACTTGGGAGTTTAAATTAATAAAATGTAATTGCTATGGGATGCGTGACATACGTGGGACACTTGAACAATGCAATGTATGAACTAGACTTTCCGAAGGAAAAGCTAGGAGTGATAAACTAGTCTCCTACTAAATTGCTAGGTATGAAAATTAAAATGCAACGACAATATGATTGATTGGATTAATGGGCGATGAAGTGTGATAAATGGCTCCTTAATGAACCTGTTGATGTTATTCACGTTACTACATAACATGACTCACCTTTAGCCTTCGATGTTGAGTTTGTTCATGATCTTGTTAGATGATAACAATGACTTGTTGGTCTTGTATGGATATTTGTGTAATATGGGTTGGTGGATATGAGGCACGTAACATACGTGAACACTGAACTAAAATCTTTCGGCAATGCTATGCTAGACATGACTTGAACTAGACTCCTTCGAGAATACTAGGAGAATGCCCCTTTCAGGGAGTGCTAGGAATGCTATGGACTGGTCTTGTTCGAGAGAATGCCAGGTGTGACAATTTGGCACTCAATGAGAATATATTGACAATGCACGTGAATCGCACTATGCATAAAATAGGTTTAGGGATCATGAATGATCATGGTGAAGTTACTTAATGCTTGTTCTTAGTTTATTATAGCTTTACTCTTGTGATCTCATTTGTGAAAATATTTTGGTGTTTAAAAATTGAGATGCAAACTTATATTTATAAACTGATAGCTACGGGGATAACTTGATTAGCCTCCATCGGAAGTGTGTTATGCTATAAACTATATTTCTAACCCCTACGAGAGTGTGCTGGAAAATGACCGGCCTAGCTTGCCACCATTGGGTGATGTGTTAGGAATGACATTGGAATTAGACTTGGACCACCCGGGTTATGTTCTCATATTTTTGATTATTTGAACTTAAGAGTTTGACCTGTGTCATAATTATTCACTCAAGCCAGAACATAGTAAGTTAAGCCTTGTAAGTGGGATACATGGGTGGTGAAAGGGTGAAATTGTTAGCTGAAAATGAAAGGATATTGTGAATCGTTGAGTATACTATCCATGTTTTGTCTTATACCACATGTATATTCTTATATACGTTATCATTCGATGCTTGTTTGCGAACCATATCATTTCATGTTTATATAATATTGGTGTAGATTTTCCTACTGAGCTTTATAGCTCAACCCTTTATTTTTTTCAGGTACCGTCTCGGAGATTTAGCATGGAGTGCATAAAGGGCATGAGATGACGTATATTTTGGAAGTTATATTTTGAAGGAGTTATTTAGCGTCTTTACGAACATATTTTTGAAATATGTAATATAAATTCAGATTTTACCATCTTTCGCGATTAAAAAGGATGTAACCCTTACAATTTGACATGGTATTTTGGTTTATTGGATCGGGATTGCCCTTTTGACTTGTAACACAACTTAAACTCGACTTTTACTGATAACTTGTGAATGAAGCGATTGGGTTTTACTGGTGAGACTTGTGAGGTTTCTAGATATTATATTATGATTTATTATATTAAAAATCTAGGGCGTGACATATATCGTGGATTGTAAGGAAGAGAGACCTCCCGAACTCGAACCATGTAACCTACAAGTGTTAGGCCAATAACACAATATATAGATATATAAAAAGAAAACAATAAAATTTTCATTACTTTCTTCACGCGAAAGGCATGGGTACTACCCTTTTCCCTGTTTGAAGACTGTGTTTTCCTATCTTGAGAAGAGGCGCCATCATCTAATAGGCTACCACTCCCTTTGGCTTTGACCAAATTCTTTGTTCACTACTCTACTTTGAAGCAATCTCCATAGAGTTTGACATTAAAGCCTGGTGGTTCAGACAGATTCTTCATTTTCCTATGTGCCTGCCATTAGACCAACCTCATAGGTACTCCATTCATAGTTGCAAAACAGGTGACTATACCGGACCGGCAGAAGCCATTCGAGCAGGTGAACACAGGAGGTATATCAAAGTCTATGGATTTACATTTTCCTAGTCTTCATGAAAGCTCATTGATCTTAATAGACAGGATCAACCAAATCTTCCTCGGACTCTTTCGAGGCAAAGTTCTCTAGAAAACGTTTCAGGCGTTGGCCATTCACGTTAAAAAAATTCTCATTGGCTTGGTTCTCAACTTCAATCGCGCCATGAGGGAAGATGGTTTTAACCAACTACGGGTCGAGCCATTGGGATCTCAGTTTTTCTGGAAAGAGATAAAGCTGAGAATTATAAAGTAATACCTTTTGACCCGGAGTGAAGGTCTTCCGCACAATGTTCTTATCGTGAAAGGCTTTGACCTTGGCTTTATAGATATGAGCGTTGTCTTAAGTGTCTTATTAGATCTCCTCATGTTCATCAAGTTGGAGTTTCCATTGGGCACCGGCTTGGGGCATGTGAAAGTTTAACTGTTTAATTGCCCAATAGGCCCAATGTTCCATCTCTACCCGTAAGTCACATGCTTTACCATAAACAAATCGATAAGGAGACATGCCCAAGACAATTTTATATGCTGTACGGTAAGCCCATAATGCATCAGTCAGGCGGAGTGACCAATTTTTGCGGTTTGGATTAACCGTTTTCTCCATTATGTGTTTAATTTCACGATTGGCCAATTTAGCCTAACCATTGATCTGTGGGTTGTAGACAGTGGATACTTTGTGGTGTACCCCGTATTTCTTGACCAATACTTTGTGGTGGACCTTGTATTTCTTGAACAATGTTTTCATTGCTCAATTGCAGAAGTGTTTGCTTTGGTCACTGATGGATGCTTTAGGCATCCCAAACCTCGAGAAAATATTTTCCTTTAAGAATTGGACCACAACAGACTGGTCATTGGTTCGGGTCGAAATGGTATCGATCCATTTGGATACGTAATCCATAGCCAGTAAGATGTAGAGGTGCCCAAAAGAATTGGGAAAATGACCCATAAAATTGATGCCCTAACAATCGAAGACTTCAATGATTAAAATAGGCTGGAGAGGCATCATGTTACGTCATAATAGCACTCCCAACTTCTGACACCGAGGGCAAGCCTTGCAGAATTTAAAGGCATCCTTGAAAATGTGGGGCCAATAGAAGGCACACTGCACAATTTTTGCAACTATTTTTTTGAGGAAAAGTGGCCTCCATGTGCTTCGGTGTGGCAAAAAGTCAAAATTGAATTTTGTTCATCATTAGGCACACACCATCAGACAATCTAGTTCGGGAAAAATTTAAAAAGATAGGAATCGTCGAAGATGAATCTCATCACCTCAGTAAAAAAATTTCTCCAATCCTGAGGAATCTAATGTGATGGAAGTTTACCCGTGGCCAAGTAGTTGGCAATATCAGCATACCGCGGGCAACTAGAAACTGCAAAGAGTTGTTCATTAGGAATGGGTAGAATGATAGTATGGTCCTCAAAATCGAGGCATGACAAGTGATTGGCCACGACATTCTCAACTCTCTTCTTATATTTAATGGTCAAGTCAAACTCTTGTAAGAGAAGTATCCACTGGATGAGACGTGATTTGGCATCTTACTTAGTAAGTAGATATTTGAGAGCAGCATGGTCGGTGTAGACTACAATAGGCAATCCGATGATCGAAACTTGTCCAAAGCAAAGACAACAACAAACAACTCTCTCTCGGTGTCGTGTAATTAATTTGAGCATCATTTAACGTTTTGCTCACATATGATATAACACACGGAACTTTATCCCGCCGTTGACCAAGTACAGCGCCTATAGCATAATCACTGGCATCGCACATAAGTTCAAAGGGAAAATTCCAATCAGGTGACTACATGATCGGAGGGGTAATGAGACTGATTTTAAGTTTTGAAAATGACGTCTCGCAATCTTGCATCCAGTCAAAAGGTGTGTCCTTCATAAGTAAATGATACAACAGATGAGATATGGCACTGAAATTCTAAATGAAGTGTTGATAGAAGCCAGTATGCCTAAGGAAAAAACGAATATCCTTGAGACACTTAGGGGTATATAACTTAGATATGAGTTCTATTTTTGATTTATCAACCTCAATCCCCTCTGAAGAAACGATGTGACTGAGGGCAATACCCTGAGTAACCATAAGGTGACATTTTTTTCAATTAAGCACCAGATTCTTCTCCTCACATCATACGAGAACTCTCTCAAGATTCTCTAAACTTGACTGGAAGGAGTCGCCAAACACAAAAAAGTCATCCATGAATACAGCTACAATTTTCTCAATCATGTCATTGTAAATACCTATCATGCACCGTGAGAAGGTGCGTAGGCCATTGCAAATCCCGAAGGGCAAGCGATGGTATGCAAAGGTGCCGACTGGACATGTGAATGTCGGATTTTCTTAGTCTTCTAGAGAGACCTCAATTTGATTGTACCTTGAATATCCATTGAGGAAGCAATAGAAAGAATGATAAGCCACCCTTTCTAACATCTGATCAATGAACGGAAGAGGGAAGTTGTCTTTTCTAGTACAAGCGTTAAGCTTCCTGTAATTAATGCACACGTGGCAACTGGTGACCACTCGAGTATGGATCAACTCCCCATTTTCATTCAAAACAACGGTGACGCCAGATTTTTTCGGAACGACCTGGATGGGGCTGACCCATTTACGTCGACAATTGTGTAGATAATGCCCACATCTAGTAATTTAAGAACTTCATCTCGCACCATATCTTCCATGATCCAATTTAAATGGCGCTGAGATTGGCGAGATGACTTGACATCATCCTTGAGATATATGCGGTCAGTACACAATAGGGGACTGATCCCATGAATGTCAACAAATGGTCCACCCTAAAGCAAATTTGTGAGCCCTCGGAATTTTCAGCATTGCATTTTCTTGGTGGTTTTTAAGATTGGATGAGATCACAATAGGAAAAATTCAGATTCACCTAAGAAGGCATACTTCAATGTAGATGGCAGATTTTTGATCTCGGACTTCGGTGGTTTGACAGTAGATGGTAGAGCTCGAGTTTTAATTGGTGGTAGCTCTTCAAATGTGGGTACTCACTTATTGGTGCCCATAGCTTCTTCTTCATTTAGGATGACATAAAGATACTTCACTTTGGCGGAGTCAAGAAAGGTGTCCTCTTCCTGAGTAAGAACGGCTTGAAGAGGATTAGAGAAGTAATGATGATCCACATGTTCTTGGACAAGTGTATCGATAAAGCTCACATCATGGATTTCATCATCATCTCCCATTTGATTTCCAACATTAAAAATATTCAACTCTAGTTTCATGTTGCCAAAAGTCATGTTGAGCAACCCATTCCGGCAATAAATAATGGTGTTAAAGTGGCCATGAAATTAAGGTCTGCCAAGTATAATCAGTGTTTTTGCCTTCGGGTTGGACATAGGATAAGTATCTAATACCACAAAATCAACAGGATAGACAAAAGTGTCTACCTGTACCAAGACACCCTTAACCACTCTCTTCGGAATCCAAACAACTCTAATTAGCTAATTGAAGGGTCACCGAATTAGATTTTATATCCCCCAAACCAAGCTACTCATACACAGAGTATGACAGCAAATTTACACTTACCATGAGATCTAGTAAAGCCTTCTCCATAGCTTTTTTCCCAATTTGAATTGAAATAGTAGGACAGCTAGGATCCTTGTATTTGGGTGGAATGAGAGTCTGAATGATGGAGCTAACCTGCTGAGTAAGAAATACTTTCTTTGTACATTATGTTTATATTTATGAGTGCACAAATCTTTCAAAAATTTCGCTTAAGAATGTATTTGTTTAATAGCATTGAGCAGGGGAATGTTAACCTTGACTTGTTTAAATAATTCATAAATTTCAGCATTGTGATTGGGTTTGGGCTGGGCCCGCAGTCTATGAGGGAATGGTGCTAGGACAGGACAAATGGAGATAGTAGCATCTCCTAGATGGGTGCTCATCGGTGGTGGCGTAGAAATACTAGGAGGGTCCCCTGAACTAGAAGTAGAAGTTGGGATAGGAGGAGAAACAATCTTGGGAGGAATAGTCTTATTGAGTTCCTTCCCACTCCTTAAAATTGTGATGGACTTGGCTTGCCTGAGATTTGAGGTGTTGAACTACTCAGAAAATTTTGACCCTGGGGGTTGGCCTGTGGTTGGGTAGAAAATCTGCCCATCTCTTGTTGTAACGCTCGCAAGGTCATGGTGATTTTAGCCATTTGAGAATGGATGTCTCCGATGGCTTATGTAGTCTTGTCATTGATGTTTGCTTGGCCTTCCATTTAATTTCGACAGTAGGTCCTCAAGATTCCGATTTGAAGGTGGTTGGTAAGTATTGGGACTCACAGAAGGTCCCTGAGGAGCACAAGACTATAGAGCACTGGACGGGTACCGATGTGGTCCTTACCTTTGTGGTGTAGCATTTTGTTGATTTGGGTGCTGAAATTGATTTTGAAAATTTGGTGGCCCTTTTTTTGGAAATCCCGGTGGACCAACAGTGGTCCCAATTGACTCGCTATTTTTCTAGTTGAAGTTTGGGTGATTCCTCCACCCTAGATAATAGGCAACATTGTTTGGCTTTGGCCCTTGATTGAGGGCATTCACTTCAACCAATTCATGACCATGTAATACCTCTTTGAAAACACGTATAGTGGGGCACGCTTGAGTGGGATGCCCTGGTGTGTCATAGATAACACACACATCATTTGGCTGAGAGACTAAAGAGACCTCGCTGACTTTGTTAATTTTCAATTTATCCATTTTTCAAGCCAGCAAATCAAGCTTTCATTAAGATCATCTTCTTTTCTCAGTTGATATGTACCAAGAGCGAGTTGGGTAGCAGAATTCTGCTTGTAGGCACGATCATGTAGATTAATGTAATCCCATGATTTATTGATTGCTACCAAACTATCCAAATAATCCAATCCGTCCGTAGGTCACTTATTGAGAAATTCTGCATTACACGTCATATTAATAAACTAGTGATTGTGAGTAGAAATATTTTCGTAGAAGAAAGAAACTAACTGACAGTCATCATAGCCGTGATGTGGAATGACCAACATATCTTCCTTATAATGTTCCCAATATTCACAAAAAGTCTCATTGGGTCTTTCAGAAAAGTTTTGAACCTATTTCTTTAAAGCGGTGGTTCGATGCATAAAAAAAAAGTGTTTCAAATATTCAACTTGCATTGCCGCCCAATTTGGCACAGGATTAGACTTTAAAGTGATAAGACAACTTTTGGATTTATTTTTTAATGAAAACAGATGTGGTGATTTCAACCTGGGTAACGTTGTTAGTAAAAGTATTGACCACCTCTTCAAAGTCACGGATGTGGTGATAACAATTTTTAGAGTTCATTCCATGAAACGTGGGAAGCATGGGCAACATATTCGGCTTAACATGGAAAGTATTATTATTGGGCAGTTCGTCTGTTAAATCATAGTAAGAAGATGCGGTAGTCGTGTGTAAATACTCCTATATTGTTTGTGGTGGTTGCAATGGTGGTGCTTGAATATCTTCGGCCCCATTGTTGGGAGCCATCGCGTTATTGGAGAGGTTTTCAATTCTAACAAGTCGATTCATGTGATCACGAGTGTAAACGCTCATACACAAAAAATCACTCCTCAATAAAAATATAAGAAAAGAAAAGAAAATTAAAAAACTGCAAGTTACATACCTTGTCTCGATTGTTCCACGGCAATGGAGCCAAAAATATGATCGATCTGCAAAAGTATCGCTGATGCGCCGACCAAGTTAGTAATTAATAGTGAAACTGATCCTTGTTTCAAGAGTATAGAAAACCAACAGAGTAGCAAGACAAAATATCGATCCACAAAGAACAGTAGGAAGGTGGATTACGAAGCTTGAAGTTGTAGTGTTTTAGGCGCTAACCTTTGATTTTCGGTTGATTAATATCTAAAGCTATAGTTTTAAACTAAACAGAAAACTCATGGATTAAGAAAGTATGTCAGATCGTAGAATCCATCCATCCTAAATTTAGGTAATAACATCTTCTCCTTTTATAACTCAATCAATGATTCAGGAAAGAGAATCTTTGTCATGCCATTGATTTTTAACGTAGTAAAGGTTATATTGATATTAATAAAATCCTTGCAAGCTCACCCACATATCCAAATCACTAACACCAAAACATGACGTCTTAAGGAAAGTTACATTATTTGAACCAAAATATCAAGTGCGAGTTAATATACATCATTTCCAAAATAAAGATTACAAAATGTACATGACTCTCCCATGCACTTTTCAAAAAAAAGACATATCGTCCACATGTACTCCCTGTTCTTACTCCAGTGTTGTACCTGAAAAAAAGGGTTGAGCTATACAGCGCAGTAGGAATATCTACATCAATATCATGTGAATATGAAAAAATCAGGCACACAATATGATCATTAAACAACAACACAAGTATGAGCTTATATGTAACACAAGATAGACATGAATGACACACTTAACCATCTTACCACACTGTCTATTTCCTATTTAGTCCTTTCTTAATATTGATTCATTTTCCATTCCATAACTTACGTTCTCTCATCAGTATGTCACCAACTGCCATCAAACCACAACTACCGTCAAACCACAACTACCATCTATAGGTTCTCTCACTAAGTCATTCATCATCTCGCATATCTCACAAGAGTAGTCAACGCATCATATCAAATTTTCAAACCTCAACATACCAAGGTCACTAGGACACACTCGAAACTCATGCTAACAAACCTATAGCATAGACTTATCATTGCACGAATTGTTCAACCGATACC
>JABCMJ010028816.1:0-31762 GCA_014822125.1 Arbutus unedo | reverse complement strand
ATTGGTTGACAATGCAAGAAATTACAAAGATGATGGTTGGAGGTGATTTAGAGAGGAAAAAGAAACCAAGTTGTAATTTTGCCCTTCATAAAGGGTCACGTGAGGCAGACATGCCATCTTCTGTTAGAAATTTAAACCACCCTTATCTATTGGACTAAATTCACATAAGTTCATAAATTAAAGGTTAAAGTCGAGTCAAATCAAAGTGTACGGATCAAATTGAGACAAGAATCAAAATAAAGGGACCATTTATGTAGTTTATACCTTTTTGATGGAACGTGTTGAAAAAAGTAGTTGAAAATCTAATGGGGATGGCCATGAAGCACATCGAAAAGGAAGAGCTGCGGTTTGGAGTCACGTTGGTTTCTCCGTCTTTCTTGGAGAGAAACAAGTGTTCTTCGATCCGACCAACAACACACCCACCCACTTTCGTAAACAGCTGTAATTGTACTTTGTATGTATATGCATCATTTCATGTGACTAATAATGACCGAGTGTTCTCTCTTCCCCTCCACTTTCCTCAATTCCGAAAAATCCCTCTCCCAATTTGGTCCTAGATCTCTCTAATGGCTCAATCGATCCTTGGGTCTTTCTTATTATCACCTATTCCCAACAAATATTCACTTCCCAGATCCTCATCTCCAACCTCTACGGTAATCTCTCTCTCTCTCTCTCTCTGCGTATGTGTGCACATTCATGATTTGTATCTGATTTACGGATTTCTTGTTCTTTTCGTTGGTTTCAGTTGAAATTAGGGGAAATTGAGAAGACCCATTTGAAGTAAGTTATTGATTCTGATCTCTCTGTATTTTTTGGGTATTATTTCGTTACAAGTTTAAATTAGTGGATATTGCTTTGAGTAATGTTTTTAGGTTGCTAAAAGTTGTATTCTTAGGTCCCCTATTTCTTAGACATTTTTTCAAGTGGTTTGATTCTTAATTTTAGTAGCTTATTGTGAGCTGATGGCGTCTTCATTCATTTGATCATGCTAATGTACATTGAAATTAGAATGCTTGCGGAAATGTCTGAGATGATCATAATTTAACTTAATCTTGAATTTTAATCCTAGAGTTGGCTATATGTAACTCCTAGTAATGTTTAAGGCACTGTTGAAGTAGTTTCAGATTCAAGTTTTATAATTAGTCTCAACATGTTGAATCTTTTTTGTCTCAGTTTCACTCCCTTAGTCATATTTAAATTCAATTAATTCCCTTCCTGCCCAAATCTCAAATTTCATTGGAATAATGAAAAAGTTCAAAGGCCAGAAAGGCAGAAACCCACCAGGGCGCTAAGACAAACGGTAAACCCGGAGGTCTCGTGTTGGACTCTTTCTAGCGACTCCTTCAAACTACCCTGTGGGTGGATGCAAAATAACCATGCAAGCAAGGGCGGATTTAGGATTTGTAGGCATTGGGGTCAAGTATCTATAACGTATTTTTGTGTGGGGCAAGAACAACATCCATGGGGCAAGACATAATATTCTGTGGAACAAATTTACCAAAATATCCCCAAAATACACCTATCCTATAGAAAATTTCCAATTTTTCCACTATGTAGATCCGCCCATGCCTGCAGGGGTGGGTCCAAAAGACCTTGCCATGAAGGTACATCGGCAATATTTGAAATATTGGTGCAGAATTCTGGAATGCATTTGCGCGTGCACACATGGTACTAAATTCTGGTTTACTTGTCCTGATTTGCAAATAATGGAGTTGTAATGGATTGTAGTAAGTACTGCAGTCCTCGAATGACAGCTCTTCTCTATATACTTCCTGGTTTCTATACTGGTGGGGGAGCTTAGTGTTATGTATTCTGCTATGCTTAACTCTTGCATATCAAGCTTCTAATTTTAGTGTTTCATGATGTATTTATAGGAATGTCATTCTTTTTAAGCTAACAGTCTACCATGCAACCTTCAGGATTGACTCCAAGAGATAAGAATGTCTTTAATTTGTTCTAAATCATCTACACTATCATATGGCTGGTGATAGTGTAGGAGAACATGTTTTCTACATGTCTACCTTTAACTATTCATTTCACAGAGGCAATCCTGGGTTGCGGTTGAAGGCCTCGATGGAGTCCCCAGGACTTACTGAGGAACTCACAAATAACAAACAGGAGAGCACAGCAGGAACTCAAAGTTGGTCTCATTTGTTCAATGAAATGAAACACCGGTTTCTAAGTTTCAAACAGCACAAATTCTTGTAAGCAATGTATTATTGTGTCCTAATGGTGTTCTGCTCTTTTATGGAAATTGGTTTCACTGATATAAGCCTTTCCTTAAAACAGGGAAGAATCAGAACACTTTCAAAATCTTGCCAAGGGTCAAGCACCAAAGGTAATGAATAATTGTCCATTTGGGTCATTAACTTTGTCTTAACCTTTGTTATTTGTTGGAACCGTCTACGATTGCATTGGTAATTTGCCTGAATTTTGTGATAAAGTGCTTGAGATTTGTTTAATGACAATGGCAAGAACAGTTCATGGTGATTGCTTGCGGAGATTCTAGGGTTTGTCCCTCCAACATCCTAGGTTTTCAACCAGGAGAAGCCTTTGTAGTCCGCAATGTGGCAAATCTGGTTCCCCCATTTGAGGTATTTTGCGCATTGGATTTGCTTTCGCTAAGCTTTTACATTACTACTACTAGTTCTTCATTTGCGATGGAATATATAAGCAGAAAAGAACGGACGTTTGTGGATGATACTCTATTCGAGGACAGTTAAATTATTTGTATATTTAATCTATTGCAGAATGGGCCAACAGAAACAAATGCTGCCCTTGAGTTTGCCGTCAATTCTGTACTTGTAAGTTACTCTTGCTGACAAATGCTTTTCACCATTGCATGTGCGTTTGCCGAGGACTATAGTGACAATGAGGAGTTAAGGGATCTTTTAGATTCTCTAAGTACTCTTCTGTATGTTTTATTTGGATTCTGATGCCAAATATTTGTTTTGGACCAAGTTCCATAAGGTAGAATTTTATTGAACCTCTTCTGTCAATTCAAACCAAGTCTTGAGGATTAATTGCAAGGAAAAAAGTATCCTAAGCAAGCTGAAACTAAAGCACCATTATTAAATCTATGATTAGCTAATATTTTAGTCCTGGAGCTAAATAAGTTGGAGTTCAATCTCGTTGCAGCACTCGTGAATAATCTGGAGTGCCGAATCATGATTCCTAAAGTTGTCTATACAGAGTAGTATGCATTCCTTTCTCAGATGACTAGAATTCCTCTGATCAACTTCTGAAATGTCATTGTATTGAACAAATTGACCACCTTTTGCTAACAAAGTTGACTAGCAAACCACAATACTTACTATAAGCTTTTTTTCAGGTTGAAAATATACTAGTCGTTGGCCACAGTTATTGTGGAGGTATACGTGCCCTTATGAGTATGCAAGATGAAGTAAATTCAAGGTTCGCCCAACATTCTCTCTCTCTCAAACATACACACGCACACAAAAGCGCGCTCGTGTATACACAAAGATGAATGCTGGTTGTTAGTTAGGTTTCTGATTCATATCGTTCATTCATTTCCAGTAGCTTCATTGGAAGTTGGGTAGTTGTTGGGAAGAATGCAAGGTCAAGCACCATGGCTGCTGCTTCCAATCTAAACTTTGATCAGCAGTGCAGACACTGCGAGAAGGTGATCTCCTTTTTTGTTACGTTGAACAGTTTTACCCGGTTTTTGCATTATACCCGTTTTACCCGTCTTCCTTTCACGGCATTTCTTCAGTTTTGGTTCCTGTGTGTTTTATTCAATATGGTACGAGGCCATCTTGTCATCTTATATGAATATTATAAATACCCATTTTCTTCAATCTTTTGTGGCACCTAAGCTATTGGTGGCAAGGGGAGTCCCTGCTTATCTGGCAAGCTTTAGGTCACTGCTTGTTGCAATCAATGCATGCTATTGATTAATTTGTTGGAGGTTAGATATTTTATCTTGTCCACCCTCATCTTTCCACATCTGAGGGGCCCTTCTTGGGTGGTGGCATCATTATTTGATGTGATGTTGGGCTGAAATGTTTTTTAGATACCATTAGTTTGTTTGATTTTACATAGATGACTATTTTGACACTCATGTAAATCCTTTTTTTATGATCAACGGCAATCGTGTCCTTCATAAAAGCCCAACGGCACTACATAATTCCAACCAAAAATACAAAGATGAGAACAGCTAAAACTTCTAGCAATCAAGAACACAGAAATTCAATAGGCAGGGTTTTTGGCCTTTGAGGTGCCTAAGTGTTTACTTTCTAATTGGGTTTTCTAATCATTATCACAAGGTTTAGTTAAAGGTGATGTGAAATTAAAGTCGAAGATATATTATAAGCAGTAGAGATGTGTATTAGTGGAACATGGTACAAGTACAACCATTTACTTGAACAATTTCAAATCACTCTCATTACACAGGTTTTTCGTATCACAATAGAGCTCTCAAACGCAATATGAAATCCTTATGTATTACCGTGTCTAAATTTGAGCTGTTCTCATTGTATAATACTGTCATATTCCTTCGTTTGAAATCTATAGCTATCCAAACGGACCATAAGACGGAGGAATCATACCTAGATTTAAAATATTCTGAGTTAAATATCTAAGCCATTTATGTCCTTTTTTTTTTCAGGAATCAGTCAACCGTTCATTGTTGAACTTGCTATCTTACCCATGGATAGAAGAAAAGGTTGAAACGGGAGTGCTTTCCATTCACGGGGGATACTATAACTTCGTCGACTGTACTTTTGAGAAATGGACACTAGATTACGAGGAAAGTGTTTCGAGGAAGGGGAGTGACATGTACTGTTTCAAAAATCGTGAATTTTGGTCTTGATTATGCTCTTTCTGTCCCACTGATAACTCTCGTTCCTTGGTTGTATTGTACGTAATAATAGTAACTAATAAACGTTGAACTGGCAAATTCTACTCATTCTAGTATTTATGTTTCAGTTAAATGCTTTTGTTGCAATTTATGAGTTTTTTTGCATGAAGGATGAAACATCTGGTGGAAGTTAGGATATTGTCCCAGGTGTTTGCCTGGTTGTGCTTTGCGACAATGGAAACATAATGCAAGTATTGTTGGGGAATATAACCTATTGAGCCCTCAAACTTGGCGGTGTACTTGGTATGATGTTGTTATCTTGGTTTCATTGGCAACCCTTTGATGTAGTGCAGCATTCTCGATAACCCATTTCTCGTTACGTACATCTAATTCTTTCTTAGAGCCTGTAATAGCATGAGTGATAGAACCCGCAATAGCAGAAGTTTTGTGCACTTTTGCTTTGATAGCTTCGGAATGTTGAATATGACACAGGATGGATCTAGAACGTTGAATACTATACAGTATGGAGCTAGGGGCCACTGAATTTCAACTATACAAGGGTTTGCGCCCCGGTTGGAGTCTTGGTTCATCCTTCGTAACACAAGTTGGTTAATACAGTTGACAATATACTTTGTAGAAATCCATATGTAGAGTTGGGACAGGTTTCTATGTCTTATCACATAACCAAGGTATTCGTTTTGGACTTGGGGCTTTACCATGCAGAGTATCAAGCAGAGCATGCGGTGTGCCCAAACGAATTCATGTAGGAGTTTTTGTTGTGCACAGTGCAAAAAGTCGTTTAAGCTCACAAACACATTGTTTTAGACAGACTCTTATCGGTAACAGTTTTTGTTTTTACAAGCTGTACAACATACTCTTTCATTTTAGTGATTCTAAGGTCGTTATGGTGATAAATTAAAATCAATCACTTTGGACCCTCACTCAAAGTTTATTTTATTTTAACAAAAAAGTTGTTAACTATAACCAAACCTAAGTGATCTTGGTCAAACTAAAAATCAAAGTATGCCCTCTATTCGACAAAATCCGTTTAAGCATCATAAGTTTACCTAGTAATAATTACATTTTCTTTATGAATTTATACATTTTACACTTTCGTTTGGGATATCCACCAAACTGATTTTTTTAACTTTTTGCTAAAAACTAAAGTTATGTTTGTAGGGCTATTGTTTTTTTTATTATTATTTTTTTCTTTTCCATTTTTGCATTTTGGTCTTTTGAACTTTTAATGATTGAATGTCTATGAGTTGAGCACAATAGAAAAACGAAACACACAATTTCTTTAAATATATACAACATCAACCCCGAGAATTTTGATGCTAAAGACGAACTTTCAATATGAAACCTTTAATGAAAAAGGTGAAACCAATGTTTTTTAAAGGGGTATTAAAACTTGAGAGTCCATTATTTATACAATTGGAAAATATACTTAAAAAGGTTATTCTCATAAGAGAAAAAAGAAGCCTATTAAAACTTAGAGGACTTAAAAAAGAAAAGAAAAAAAACTCATTTTTGTCAAAAAGTACCTTAAATAAAAAATTAAGCAGCACGGTGGAGTTTTTTCTTTACAATAAAAATTGAGCTATCAGTGAACAAACAAACGAACAAGCCAGGGAAAGACGCGGCAGGAGTCCCCCCAACAAAAGGACGTCGTTTTGTGGAAAAGTTACTAAATAATAAAACGGTCCAAATCCTTCCATCGTAGTCTAGCCCTCTCTGTATCTCTTTCATGTCCATCAAATTCACCCTCAGATCTCTACCACTCTCTCATGTCAATCGTTTTGTTCTAATTTTTTTGAAAAATTTGTTTTGATTTGTTCTGTTTTCGAGGTAAGATCAGTCGTTTCTTTCTTTGTTCCTACATCAATGCACATGAACCGTTTTCACAATCTTGGTTGTGGGATTTAGTTGATTTTTCATACATGTGGTTGTAGGTCGACATTATCGTTTCTGGTTTTGAATGCATTGGGTTACACTTTAATTCAAAGAAACCATACCTTTTAGATCTAGAAAGTTGAGAGAGAGAGAGAGAGAGATGGCTACCGCGTAGGGTCGGGTCGGGCCGGGCCGCCGGATATGGCGTCGGGTCGCAGCGTGGTTGGGTGGTGGAGTTCGCGGCGGGCTGTGGTGGTGGACGTCGGCGTTGCCCTTCTTCTTCCTCCTCTCCCTCTCTATACTGCATAGAAAATGAAATTATGGAGAAACTGGGGCCCGAAATGCGGGGTCCAGAACGTTATTTAGCAACTTTTCCACAAAACGACGTCGTTTTGTTTTGGGGGGGGGGGGGGGGTGCCGGGGGTGCCTGAAGCGGTCGGGGTTGGTTTACTACAGTCGCCGGGTTGTGTAATCCAGACGTGAACCGACCTGATTACTACCTCTATATAAATATATTGAGCTAGGGCTCAGAACAGAGTGTTCCAATTGGAAGCGCAAGTTTCTGATTTATCGCGATTCCTTCCAAACGATCACTCCTTTCCCCTGGTCGTCTTCCCTTCTCCCTGTCTTGTACGCAGTACTCTCTCTCTCTCTCTCTCTGTCATTTTCATGCGAGAAGTGTTATGTTTTATCCGATCAGTTAGTTGTCTATTCGTGTGCGTTGTGTATATGAATGTATAAGTACTATATATTCGTGTGATTGATTTTACTTGGTTTTTTCAGAATTGTTGATAAACATGGGGTATGAGTCGGATGGCACCTCCCAGGACGGTCGGGATGAAGGTAGGTTAATTATTTTGAGATTGTAAATGTAATCATGCAAGAAGGTTTGCACAGGTAGCTGTTGAAAGCTTAAATCATTGTGTTAGAATGTTCGTTAACATTCTTAACTATTAGAAACTTCGTCTGCAAGTGTGAAAGTTCGAAATTTCGTGGGAAGAGGTAATGGAGTGGTTATGGCCTGTACCCACGAGTTTGTGTTGGGTTATTGGGATACGTATTTTGGCTCCATTTTTAGACCCAATGTAGTAGTTCAGCTCCAATTTGCGATGGATTTCATGGATAGGTGCGAATGTATAAGGTTTTGTGTGTTTATGTTTCTCTGTCTTTGGTACATATAGCAACCGTGTAGGCAAGGAAGATGAGGTATGGATTCAAGATGAGGTATGGATTCAAGATATTCAACTCTGGGGGTGCGAAGTTATATGATAAGGGATCGGAACATTGTAATTATGATTATCTTACAAATCTGTATGCATAATAAGATTTTATAAAAAAATAGGGGGTGCAATGGCCCCCCTACACCCCTTTCGCATTCATTACTGGGAACATCCGAGATCTACTAAAATGAGCTGCTAGTTAAGAATTGAGTCTTGTAATAATGTGCACTTAAGTTTTATTGTTACGTGCTGGATTGGTAGTTGAATACATTTGTGCATTTATGTATATAAAAGATATTCTGAAAATTGGTTATTGGTGGTTTGGTATTCAAGAATGTTCTGTTACTCTTTAGATTCTTTTTGTTTCTTTGCAAGTGATCTTGCATTTGAGAGGATCAATTTTTGTTGCTTCTTGCATAAGTCACGTTCTTGATCAACCTTTGGCTCTATTAGCGCTTTATTAGTTTGATGATAACAACATATGGGATGTATTTGACTTAGTCATATAATAAGGGTGTCATTCTTGTAACTAATCCAAGTTTTACCTAGCATACATGCACGTCAAAGCTTTTTTAAATTTTGTTGGTCATGTCGTGGGTTTTTTCAACTTTGTGTTCATGGTATTGATTTTTAATTTAGGAAATTTTTAAATTTCTTGCATACTGGAATTGTCTTTCATTTATGTTCCAAGTACATAGATGTTTGTGTCTTATTGTGTTCATGCTGCTTAGCTTATTGGTTTTGGTAGCTAGAGATATGCATAATACAAAAACAATGTAACAATTCTTATGGTCAGAATCTGGTGCTTATGTTTATTATTTTTGTTATTTCTGAAATTTGTGGTTTTTTCATATGAAAGATGATGAGGATGATTTTGAGGAGGTTGGCGGGGGTAACCGTCTTTTGGGATTCATGTTTGGGAATGTTGATGGCTCAGGAGATCTGGATGTTGATTACCTTGATGAGGTACATTCTTTTCTAGACGTTTATCATCCAAGTTGCTTGCTATTTATACTTCTGTTTATCAGAACTTCATAAAATTGAACCTTCCTATAGAAATATGTGTGGAAGTCTGGACAATTATGCCTGTATATGTGCATGAATTTGTCTGTATGATTCCAAAAGGATTTTATTGTCCTTCTATATTTGTAAAACAGGCAATTTTTGTTATGCTTGCATCTGTTTCTTTGTCCTAATGGCTTCGATGGAGCTTATACTGTATTCAAGTTCTGCTTAGAAGTTGAATTGACCATCTATCGAGTTCTTATTCATTCCTGTTGAACTGGTTCTGTGATGTCTTTATTGTTCATTAGGCATCTAAAGTGTGTTAGAGGGATTGCCGAATTGGTCTGGTCCTATCCGACCTAACAAGTATGCCTGGTTTCGTGTGCGTCCTCAAAATATCCTTTTTTTGATAGCTAATTTCGTTCTGTTAACTGATTTGGAAATCAAAGCACAAAAGCGTAATCCAAAAGTTCATGATGCAATGTTTTTTTTTTGTTTGTTCTTTCATGATGTAGTATACTATGTCAAGTGGTGCTAGAAGAATTGAGGTTGAGACCTGATAGGATGGATTTTGCTCAGATGGGAAATGATTTAATCGATAGGTCAATAACTAATATATAAGCAAACTTAATGGTGTTGTACATACCTACTGGTGATTCGTACAAGACTTGCACCTATTTATGAAAGGATTTGTGCCAGCATTTTGAATAAAAGTATGCACATGAACTCATTGTTTACATTTGAAGAGCTAGTTTTGTACTGATATGTATGAGTTCAAAACAATTTCAACTATCCCGTGTTCTGGGATAAACGGCTATTGCATGTCCGCTAGTGTAATGAGATAGTCTTCATTCCTTCTAAGAATGCATCATTTGAAGAAAGCACGATTGTCGAATTGCTTTCTTGCTCAAATCTAGAGGGTGTGTACACAGCTAGTCGTTTGGCATAGTGTCCGCATGCCATGGTTCTGATCCTTTTCAAGGTTGCATCTTCCAAAGCACAATTCTATATTAGCTCCTATAATATGAGTAGTTCAAAATCTTTCAGGTTTAATTTTACTGTGCTTTATTTTTGTGTTCCATCTCGATGAATCAAGTGTCTATATGTGGGCTCTGTAGCTCAGTTGATTAGAGAATCACGTCGTGGCTTTTAGCCCTCCGAGACCCTTTTGCTCATTGTTCCTTGTTCGTAGGCTTTATTTCTTCCGTGAGAAATTCTTTTTCTTCTCTTATAAAGGTATATGAGCTACATCTGCTTAGACTCATGTGTTTTGGTCCTCATGGTATGAACTATGAAGTAGATCATATAGACAATGGTGATAAGGTTACAGATATCTAATAAAATAAATCACCAGGGAGATGCAGAAAATCCTTACATTCTACAGTTCGGGCGTAAATCCATCAAAAAGTACACAAGAGCACCCAATTTGCTCTTGGAGCCTTACATTCCTATTTTTCTTCAATTCTAGGCAGGTGGTGATAGAAAATAGAAATATATTGATAAAGGTGGAGGGGAGAAGCCATGCCAAAAAGAAAGACGTTGTAAGAACAAATACAAATGGCGCCACTCTCTAATCACCGAAATTAGAAGTAGGGAATACTGTAACGGGGAGTCCAAAAGTGGATAATTAGCATGCTCTCTTCCTCAAAAGAATGATTCATCATCTTTATCTTTAAAGTTCTTCTACTGCGTTCCAATCAAATAACCCAACAAATACTGCAAATCTTTCTGTTCCATGAATAACCCTCCTCTATAGACTCTTTTGTATGTAAATATGTTGAACCATTACCTGATTCAAAAGTAAGGTTGCCACATTCCAGTTGCCAAGGTTCTAAACTCCTTTCCGATACCTCCGTGAAGTATCTAATCATTTTCTCCCGTCTTTTTGACACAACAATGAGAATATTGAAGAGTGAAGCCTTTAGTTTCCTAGACTCCTAGAAGCTTGTTGAAGCTTTTAGTTCTCTTGAAAACCCAGTTGGACACCTTTGTTTGATCTAATCTCCATTCGCAAACTTGGAATCTGCAGTTGTTTTTACCTCATCTATTGGAAGCAGTCTGTCCAAGTAGGTCCAACTCTTCAGTCTCCATGTTCGTATAATCTCTTTTAATTAGCCGAGGAAAAAATAGATAAGAAACAAAACCCCGCCCCTGTCAAATGTGAACAATCTATTACGTATAAAGAGATGTAATTTTGTAAGAATGACTTTGTTTATTAAGCAAGTCTCGCAGCAGCGCCATACCTGTTTGATTGAGAAAAGAGTCGCTAATATCAGGAAATGGGAGACCTGGTGTGTTGATTTATTGATTGAAATATTTCCTTCTTGTTTCTTTAGGGTTGAGTAACATGAAAGTTTAATCTTGATGTTAGTTTCTCTTTAGATTTATCAGCGACAATTTATTTTTAGCTAACTTCGTAAACTTCAAGTGCACATTAGAAGGTACTCTTTTGGCTCCTGCAAAGAATCACAATGCATGAATCATTCTATCCAATTCCACATCTGGACATAAAAGAAGTTCATTGCACATAGAGACCTGTACTTTGACCGCTTACCAGCTTACGTGATTGATGCGTCGTCGTGTGAAACTAGTAACCAAAAAACTTGGTTTGCTTTGTTGATAAAACTCACTGGCTGATTTAACAAAGGGCCGGGGGTCCTTTGCCCCCTGGATTTTTTTTATAATTATTGTTACACCCTAAAAGTATATCTTGTTTTCAATTTTCTTCCCTAAAGAATCACGGTAGTGTCCCGAAAAATGTGTATCAAACTAGCCCTCTTATGAACTATTAACATTTTGTGTTTAAGGTGACATTAGGTTTTTGATGCTCAATTTATGTGTTGAAGCTACTGATTATATGCCACAATTAGGGTTTCTTTGATAGTTTGGTTTTTGATTTCTTCCATAAGTGAAATGTACTTCAGTTTTATTGGACTTTGGTTTGTATGCATCCAGGGATTTTGCTTTCAAAAAATCATGATTCTTCAGTGTGCAATTTATTTTTGAACGTTGCCGTTAATGCTTGCCCCCTTAACTCAAATTGTTGGATCCATCACTGATAATAGTAAGAGATTGATGGAGGGGAAGGGAATAGTAAAAGGGAGGGAGGTAATTTGCTAAGCCATTGATGAATATTTCAATTATTGATTAGCATGTTAATGGTTTGAATTGGGGGCGTTGGTTGGGAGCGGGGATGCATCTCCTAGAAGATTGTCTAGGGATGAGGTTAGTACTTACTAGTATACGGGGGGAAATGGGTTGTTTGGACTCAATAAGATGCAAAAACATTTGGCGGTTGTGTTAATACTCTGTTGTGATGTACTACTACCTAGAAGTATTTAGGGTAGTTATGATATTGGATTATTTGTGGATAAGTAATGGGTGTTTGGGAGGGCCAAATTGGGTTCAAGTTGAGGACAACATTGGTTCAATTAATGCCAACTGTGTGGTTTGTATCCAATTTACTACTTCGAGACACACTTTAATGGGTACAAGGCATACTTTTGTATAGTATTCTATCACTTTCTAGCAATGTGGTCAGAATTTTTTTCTTTTTAAATTGTGGGGTGGTGGTGGGTTGGGTCCATTTGATTTATTTAGATGTAGATTTTTGGTAGCTTGGTAATTGCTATTTTCTGCATAACAAGCAAGGTAATTACCATATTGTACAATTTCCATAGGGATATGCTAGACCTTGCGTTGGGGGAATGGCATTGTTGAGCTTCATTTGGATGTGGAAGATTCGGTGGGTGGGATAACTGTGAGTATAACGGGTTAGGGGTGGGGTAATTGCTCATGTTGGGTTCATCAGATTTGAAGAGAGTGTTGGGTTCAGCAGATTTGAAGTGTTGGGGGGTAGTGTTGTATACCTGGACTCACAAAATGAGCACATTTAGTTGCTATGTGATACGTGTCGGTCCTTTTTAGTCTGACATTCACCTAGGAAACAAACTAGTAATTCATGTTTCCTATGGAAGTACGTATATAACCGGAATACTGTATATGTAATGAGGTTATGACACCTTGTAAATACTATTTAGCCTGGGAAATGGAAGAAATAAATAAGAGAATTTGAATTTTTTGCGGTGTCCCCGTATACTTGGCATAAAAATTGGATGAACCCTGTACTTGGACACATTGCTGTACGAAAACCTATATCCATGTCCTTGTAACATGGTGGCAAATAGACTTTACGTTGAGAGGGGGCCAGATGAGATGTAAATTTGGTATAGAGATATCTATAGAGATATCATACGATAATTCTATGCTTTAGGTTGAGAGGGGGTCCTTAGATGAGATGTAAATTTGGTATAGAGATGTCATATGATAAATTTATGCTATACGTGATTGAGGTTTCAGGCTTGGATTGTTCTGCATCAAGTTGGCTACTCTTTTTACTACCTATTCCATTGCAATTTTTGAACATCCTTGAGCACTTATGCTGAAGTTGTATTGTGTTCCTCAGGACGCAAAGGAGCATCTTGCCGCATTGGCTGACAAACTTGGTTCATCCTTGACAGAGATTGATGTATGGGAATGGCATTATGTATTCTGTTTATGTTTTCGAATAATGATAACTTAAGGAGGCTTTTAAGTTACATTGGCCCATAGTCTTCTGTTGGTTTCAGGAATCTAGTCCTAGTGTTGCCTTCAACTCGTGATACTAATCACTTTCTTTGATTAACAGTTGTCAGTAAAGTCGACACGAACACCTGTTGATGCTGCTGAACAAGGTGATGCCACATGCCTGGGAAAGCTCATCTTCTTTTACTTTTGTTGTTAAGTTGTTATCTTGATGTCTCTAACAGACAACTGACTCTATTTCTCTTGAAATATTTACTGCTTCAACTTGTTAGCACCTAGGCATGGGCTTCATTGAATGGAGGCACACATTATTGATTAAAAAACAGATATTTTCGCGCATAGAAAAACAATAGGCTTGTGTCTGTTTCGTATTGCTCAATTCAATACGACACAAAAGGGTCTCTTGAACTTGAACTCTGTATGGTTGTACCTGCCGATCGATTCAAGATGTCCTCTATCTCATATTTCGCAGATTTAGAAATCGAAAGGAACCCAACACTCGAGGAGAAACCATCAACAAAAAAGAAAAAGAGAAAGCACAGCAGCTTGAAAAGAATCCGGTAGGGAAACAAGGCAAATTAATTGACGTAAATCTTGGCATAGAACAGATAAAAAAAGTAGCAGAGAAGAAGAGAATAACCGGGAATGCAGCGGAAGGAATAATAATCCAGGGACTAGTGAACACGCTGAAGAAGACGTAAAAGACAAAAATATAAATGAAGTCCACTAAAAGTGTGCGCCTTGCCAAAGAACCTTGCGCTTTGCGCGCCTCATTGAGTGCACCTTCCCTGAAGGGCATTAAGGCATAAATGAAGCTCATTATGGTGATGTCCTGCGGAGGGCAACAAGTGAATGAGTGGTGTGATTGGAAATGCCACTTGCTACTAAGTAGCCTGAGTTCAAGCTTCTGGGCCAAGTTGGTTGGCCAACTTTTATAAGGCATGAGTGCACGCCTTGCCAAAAGTGAGGAACTCGACAAGAGAAGCTCACTAAGTTTGCACCTCGTCAAAAGGCTTGCAATTCAAAAAGTTAAACTGAAGCTCTCTAAGTGTGCTCCTTGCCAAAAGGCTTGCTCCTTGAGCACCTCATTAAGTGCACCTGGCCTCTAGGACATTAACGGACTTTGGTTGTGTCTCACTGCACCTAAGCGTGCTAGCCTTGCCTCTTACAGCAGTGGTTAGCAGTATGGCATGTATGGGCAACAGGTCCCGAGTAAATGAGTATATTTCTAAACAATACGCCACATGTTTTTTGTTCATCTTGCATCTTCTTGGCTTCATTATTCCTATGTGATTCATAAATTGAAGCCGAAGTTGCTGGTTTTCCTTTCGCAATGCTTGGTTTGGGGCAATATAATGTTTCTAATGGGAAGATGGTCTTTGTTTTGGGTTTTTTACAAATGTAAGTTGATTGAACTCTCTTTATGGTTCGCATGCCCTATGTTCAGTTTCAACGTTGTCTTGAGAAACACATCGAGAGGATTAGAGTTGATTGACATTATATATGCCGTTCGAAAGAAAATTATAGTGCTTCAAATTTGGACTTTTTTAAAACAGAAAATGTATGTACAAACACAAGAGTTAGGTTTAGTAAACCATGTTTGGTCGTGCCTGTGCTAAACCTTCGCATTTACGAGCAGTGAGAAAGTGCAAAATGCTGTGAAGCTAATGAAGTAACACTGTAACAATAACACTATAAGTTTGACCTGGAATTGCCATAGAAGGCAAATATTTCCATTAAGATAGAGATGAGATGTCAACAGTGGATTGATTGCAATGGATATGCTACAATCTGAAAATAAGCTTGAAGTCTTGTGGTCTTCATTAGAATTTTTATTAGGAAGATGCATACTTGTCACGGTTGTCGCCGCGAGGTTTCCGACTTGATTTTTCCTCTTTCCTTCTATTGAACACCAGCTATAGTTTGTTGATGGTTTTCCAGAACCTGGAAGTTTTCATATCATGGCTCTCTGTTACAAGACAAATTTCAGTCTACTACATGTTTATACGCTCTGTTTCACAATTATACTCTTATGATTTTTTGTACATTTTAGTGATATCTTCTGACAGAGATCTGGTTGTGTTTTTGGCCACTAGATTATGATGAGAAGGCTGAAGATGCAGTTGATTATGAAGACATTGATGAGCAATATGAGGGACCCGAGATTCAAGCTACTTCTGAGGAGGACTACTTGTTGCCAAAAAAGGACTATTTTGCTTCAGAAATTTCAGTCGCTACTTTGGAGCAAAAAACTTCCGTATTTGATGATGAAAATTATGATGAAGAGGACGATGAAGCAGAATTTGAGAAAGCGCATGAGTTGGTGGACACCAATGCTGAAGTTCAGACTATTCCTTTATCAGGTTGGTTTACTATGGGGTCCACCTAAATCAGTTTGATTGTTATTTGTTTGTTGCGAACCTTGGTTGTGTAAGGAAACCAATGGTGTCAAATTGCATATTACATTCAGTGAACTTGATCTTCATCAAGTGCCTTCTTGGTAATCTATTTGTAGTATTTATATATAGTACTGGTAGGAATCTAGTTTTTGAAATTACATTTTAGTTATGTGACTGATATCCTGGTTTCCTTCTTCGTTTCTCTATATACTTTCTCCTGGATAACAGTCATCCCTAGTATATTTTATCACAATTTTTTTGGCCTTTAGGACTCTCCCCTCTAACTAGCATTTCAAGGGACTTTAGATCAGTTTTTTTTCTTCTTCTTCTTCTTCTTCTCTCTCTGTCTCTAAAATTATGTATCATTGTACATAATGTAGAAACTTTGGGCACCTTATGGCGTGAATTGATTAATCTTCGGGGACTTCTTATAATTTTTTGTGGTGTTTTATGGATATTGCTTCGATTTGTGTTTCAAATGCTATTTCGTATTTAGCAGATAACTTCAATCCATTGTGAAATCAGAACACTTTCAGTACACGTTCCTCTGAATTTCACTCTTACATTATATATGTAGGAGACCCACACATAAAAAAAAATTGCATATGGAACGAGAAAACTATAGACTTTGTAGTTCCATATAAACCTGATTTTCGTTAGATACTTACATTTAGTCTAGCTTTTGGCTGAATGGACTATTCGGTGACTTTTGTACGTCTACATGTGTATTTTCTGACCCAGTTCAAAATTCAGATTTTTCACGTAGAAAAAAGAGGTGCTTGTAGCATGATTTATTTCACAGGCTGTTCTTGTGATCGGTACTATAATTTGCGCTCTCTGTCATATTGGCAGCCTTTTTCTGTTATTTCAATTGAATCTTTGAGAGGTTATACTGACCTTTGAATTTGGCTAGTATTACACAAACAGGAAACAAACTGAATTAATTTCTTGTTGACTATTACTCATGCAAATAGTTGAATAGTACAGTTAAACTCCTCTGCAGAGAAAGAATTTGGACCCAAAGCAAAAACCCAGATTCTAAAGTCTTTTCTTAATAACCAGATCCCGGATTATGGATAATGTTTCTTCATAAAATCTTCTCCTGTTGGCGTTTCTGTTGATAAATCTCGATTTAATTGTTATTGGGGTTAAGCAGGTGTGCCTCACTTTGCTTATGTCAGGCTGAAGTTAAATGCATTACTATATTTTGACTTTTATTCGAATTTCTGTGTCCCAATGGTGAAAACCCTGTCGTAATCTGCATCATTTCCTGATGAAATTAATGACTTGGTTGGACTTTGATTGTGTAAACAACAGTTGTTTAAATTGCCAGACTTGAGGAATTATATTGGTTAAGGTGTTTTTGACATGTACTAGTTTTTCATTGACAATTGACTGTGTGTCTGCTACTCGCTGGTGTGTGTTGACTTTGGTGAAATCAAGGAACAAAAACTCTATTTCTTGTTTATCCTGTTAATATTTTCCGTGTTTGGTTGTTTCCTAATTCCTAGGCACACCAGTTGATACCTTCGCTGTCCTTGCTGAAGGCGAGACATTTCATGGGGATGACCTACAGATTGACTCTTTTGAAACAGAAAACATGGCGGTTGATTTGGAAGATTTTCAGGAGGTCTGCATCAAACCCCTCTCTTTTTCTTTATTTCGCTTCTTTTGTATTGTTATTGATATTGTTTACTTGCAATAATATTTTGGCTCTTATGTAGTTTCCATTTCCTCTTCCTGTATTTTTTCTGTTGATTTTGAAGTGCTTCTGGTTGCCGTATCAACTTAATTACGGCATCCAATTTGAGTTTTTCAAATTCCACACCTTTTTGTTATGTATTAGAGTATGGAACGTTTGTCGTGATGTAAATTCTGGTGCTCTTGGAAACAACTAGAATTCAACGCTATATACTTTTCGGATAAGACTTAAGAGTTTCTAGATTAGATGCACAACGTTCATGTACTTTCATATATCGAAAGCGTATACGGGTAATAAAAGGTTGAAATATCCAGTACATAATGGATGCCTATGAATGTCGCTTATGCATGATTTTTCGAATTTACCTGGACTATCCTCTATTACATTGCAACTCTGAAGCTACGGAACATGGGTACTTCAAAACAGTTGCTTAGGAGTTAGAATTATCCTGTACTTGTACGGCTGCATGCGTACCCTGTACGTGAATAAAGCACTATATTTATTTTTTATTCTTTATGCTTATTTTTGTTTGTTTTGTACTGTGGAGTTTCAACTAGTTTAGTATGAATACAGTGGACGAGGAATAGTGTTACTGTCCATTATTTATGTTAAGTTGAACTGACTATTATCTCACTGAGCTTAACAAATTGAAGCTATAACATGGCGGAGAGGTTGGTGGACCTAACAAATTGAAGTTATAACATGGCTGAGAGGTTGGTGGACCCCGTCTCTGCGCTGATATACTATAATAAGAACAGTACTAATGCTGATATCTCCCCATGTAAAATTACACCAATAAACATTTCCTTTTATTATTGGATATACTTTCTTTCTATCTTGCAAACTTTAGATATGTGGGTTCTGCACCTAATGCCTTGCAGTTTAACTTTATTTGTCTTAGTATTTATTTTACTCTTGCTGCTTTTTTTACATGATATTTTAGGAGGAACCAGAAGTTGTAGAGGAGCTGCTTGAGGATGAAAGTTCCACTCCACTTCCTATTTTATGCAAAGAAGATGGGGCAGTCATCCTACGCTTCTCTGAAATTTTCGGTAATTTTGAACCTATGAAGAAGCGAGAGAAGAAGGACAGGAAGTATACAATTCCTAGAGGTATATAGTTTTCTAGTTCGGTGTAAGTGATAAATCTTCTGGAGTTGACGTTTCAACTAGGGGTGTAAGTAAAAACCGGACCTAACCGGTGGTTTGGTTCGGTTTTTTTCTGGTTCCGGTTCTTTGGTCCTAAAAACCAAATTGGACCGAACCGGACTAGAAGAAAAAAACCTCAATTTGTTTTGTAATATGTATGTTTTATAATCTTTATTTTTTTGATTTCCTATAATATGTATTTTCTTATATTGGTCTTGGCCTCAAAGTACTTATTTGTGAATCAAAAAAATTAAAAAAAATTCTTTTTACATTTGGCTTGATCTAACCAAACCAGAAACCGGACCGAACCGAACCAAATCAAACCAAACCAAACCAAACCAAAATAGTTCGGTTTGAAAAATCGTAAACCAAAATTTCCGGTTCGGTTCGAGTTTTTTGTCCGGTTCGGACCAGACCATACACCCCTACTTTGAACGTTCTCAATGTGAGTTTCCAGAGTGGTTTGTGCATTGGTATATTTCCTTAATAGAACTTTTTTGTAGCCTCCATGGCTGCTTCCTATTCCATTGCTTTGACTTGATTTATGTTTTTTCAATGTTTCTAAAACATTTAATGTTATCTCTGTGTCCTATTTGCAAGAGGAGAATTCCCTCTTTCAACATCACCCATATTTTTTCTATATTTCCCCAGAGAAATTCAAGTCCATGGATACTTCTCATCTTGTGGAAGAGGATGAAGAGGGATTCCTAAGGGGATCTTGCCAAGGTTTTACAATTGTGAGAGATGCACATGTAATCCAAAAGGATGTTTCGGGAAGGATTGACTATGAATTAGAATCAGAAAAATTTGGATTTGTTCAAAGGGGTCCCATGATGGCCCCACAATTTGATGAGCAAAGGCAGGACTCTTATCTCATAGCTGAACCAATGAAAGAGGATACAACAATAAACCTATGTGCGGAGTGGAGCTCACCTTTGTCCCCTAAATTTTATCCTCTTGATCAGCAAAACTGGGAGGATAAAATCATTTGGAATGATTCTCCTGCATGGAGTGACAATGCTGCAGAGAGTTGTGAGAGTGCTGGACCTGACTCAGAAGATCTGTCAAGTGTTCAAACAGAAGTGGAGGCTAGGCCGGAAGATAGTCCGCTAGATTTTCATATAGAATCTGATGAGAAAGATCACAGTTTTTTTCTGCGCAGCTGCTCAGTTTTAGTGGAGCCCTTCTGCTCAAAAGACATTTTGGGTTTGACAAACCAACCTTCATCCGAAAACAGATATCATCCCCAACTTTTGAGGTTGGAGTCGCGGTTGGATTTTTCTGACAACTTAGATGGCAGAAAAGATGAGGTTACCAAAGAGAACCACCAAAGTGATGCCATAAAGCGGTTTAACAAACTCTCATTACAAAACAGAGACATGATGGAAGGATCTTGGTTGGACAGTATAATTTGGGAACCACACCAATCCATTCCAAAACCAAAGTTAATTCTTGATCTTCAGGATGAACAAATGCTTTTTGAAATTCTGGATAACAAGGAGGGTAAACACCTTCGGCTTCATGCTGGGGCTATGTTTGTAACTCGCTCTGCAAAGTCCAGTGGTGGAGACTCTACGGAGCCGCATGGCCATGGAGGTCCATCTGGTGCTCGATTCAACATTGCTAATGATAAATTCTATTCAAACAGAAAAGTTTCTCAGCAGTTGAAATCACATTCCAAAAAACGTGCTGCTCATGGTCTCAAAGTCTTGCATTCAATACCTGCACTTAAGCTGCAGACGATGAAACCGAAGTTAAGCAAGTAAGATTTAGGTGCTTTATCTCACTTGCCTTTTGGACGTTGCTTTTTCGTTATCTGTCATACGGCTTGATATGCCTTTCAGCAAAGGATCATTTTGAACCATTTCTTTACTAGCTTTGCATGCTATGGAAAATATCATCTTGTGTCGTTGCTTCTGTTGCAAGGGCTCTTCTAATCATGCAGGAAAACTAGAGTTCCTGAATGATTTGGCGATTTTTTTTGTGTTTGTTGTCTTTTCCTTGTGTAGCTATTCATACTTTGGCATTAATCTGGTTTCTTAAGTTATGCTCCGCATTCTGTATTCCCGGCAATTCTTATTTATTTTTTTTTTTTCAGTAAAGATATTGCAAATTTTCACCGGCCAAAAGCTTTATGGTATCCGCACGACAATGAGGTGGCCCTCAAAGAACAAGGGAAACTACTTGCCCAAGGACCAATGAAAATCATATTGAAGAGCTTGGGTGGGAAAGGAAGTAAACTTCATGTGGATGCTGAGGAGACCATTTCTTCTGTCAAAGCAAAAGCATCAAAAAAGCTAGGTGCTTGCCTACACTATGCATGCTATTTTTCTGCTTTATATGCTTGCTTCTTGTTGTTTGCATTATGTCTTGATAGCTTACCTCATTCTTTGTATTTTCAGTAATTATGCCATTATTTAGAATAATTGGGACCTTTTTATGTTGCTTTTTTCCTTCTTCTGTAGATTTTAAACCATTGGAACCAGTGAAAATATTTTATTCTGGACGTGAGCTTGAAGAGTATAGATCTCTTACTGCTCAGAATGTTCGACCAAACTCCTTGCTTCATCTTGTTCGTACCAAAGTACATTTGTTACCCAGAGCTCAAAAGGTTCCTGGTGAAAATAAGTCTTTGCGGCCTCCTGGTGCATTTAAGAAGAAATCTGATCTTTCTGTCAAAGATGGCCATGTCTTCCTTATGGAGTAAGTTACTCAAAAATCTAGATCCTGATCTTTATGTGTAGTTGTGGTCTCTGGGTTATAAATGTCGTTCATCCGGGATATCAATCTTTTGTTAATGGATGTACTGCTTATAGCCCCTTCTGATGGGTAGGTTATGTTTTTGTATGAAATGGCAATTGAACTGTAATTCATTCTGTGTTAGACTCTGATTTTCTATTGTTCATTTGGTTTGTGCTTACCTTAATAGTTTCAGTACTGCTTCACATTTTTCAGTTAAACTTTGGATTGCTTATTTGCATCCCACCTTGATTTGTTGAACCTTCGTACTCGTACTCAAAAAATAATTTTGTTAGTTGGTCTACTTTCACTACTTATCAGTATTCCATGATAGATTGCTTGAAGATTGGGTTATATGTTGCATTTGACTTTTCTAGTATGCTAGGTATAGTTTCGTTTCTAGTCTCGATGCATGACATTTATTTCTCTCTCATAATTTCTGTCTTGATGCAATCCATGCTGCTTCATGTGTTATTATCTCTGTTGCTTCAGTTCTCTTCTTGCTTTTGGGTGAACTAGGTAAAATCTTCTTTGTTAGCTTCAAAAACTGGACTGTTATTCCAGTTACATACTTTATTTGTCTTGATGCATGCCATGTAGGTTCATGTGTTTGCACCTCTGTTGCTGTAGATATGTTCTTGCTTACTGTAATCATTGTTGTTTTCTTAGGTGGCAAGTGGCAATAGTAAAGATTAATTAGTAAAACAAGAGAAAAATGTAAAAGTGGGGGGACTGGAATTCCACCAAAGAAAAGTGCAAAAAAGTAACAAGACTGAACAGAAGTCTAGCTACAATTCTTGCACCCCTCCACTTTATCTAGAATTTGAAAAAATGGGATCCCTTAAAAAGATGAGAGATTGAAGCCCAAAAAGGAGAAATAACATGCTATCAGATAAAGATCTAATGTTGCTGAACTTGTCCTTGAATATCTAGCGTGCCCTCCAATTAAATAATCTAAAAGATTGAGAAGAAAACACAAATCCACAAGACTTTCGTCTTCTTGTTGCTTCTAGATCCGGAACTCCTAGATTTGATGAATAGCATTGGGAACAAGAAGCCAGGGGGACCCAATGGACAATACCATGGGAACTCCCATATGTGCCTAACCATGGAAACTTGGTGTTTCTCTTTTCCACGTGTAATGTTGTCTCATGTGGATGCTTCCGTTATCTTGGATGAGATTGTGGTGGTAATAATCCCAACAAGTGCTTGTTGATAAACTGACCCATATGATTTTGGCCCAAAAAATTTGTCTGGCATAACAACTAAATAATTTTTTTTTTGAAAAAATAAGCCTCATAATCTTTTTATGGCTACATTGTGGTTTTTTCATCATGCTTCTCATACATCAGTATGTTTTCCCTTTAGCTTCCACAAATGAATGTTTTTCACCTCAATGAAGTTTCGTTGCAATTCTGAGTTATTTTTTTATTGGTAGATACTGTGAAGAAAGACCTCTACTCCTTGGAAATGTTGGTATGGGTGCAAGACTAAGTACTTACTATCAGAAATCTGCCCCAGGTGATCAAACTGGCACGTTGTTGCGCAATGAAAACAACAGTTTGGGGAGTGTCCTTGTGCTTGATCCTGCTGATAAATCCCCTTTCCTTGGAGATATAAAAGCTGGTTGTAGCCAATCTTGTCTTGAAACTAATATGTATAGGGCTCCCATATTCCCACACAAGGTGTCATCAACTGATTATTTGTTGGTTCGTTCTGCAAAGGGAAAGCTTTCCATAAGACGGATTGACAGGCTTGACGTCGTTGGACAACAGGTAAGATTGACAATTTTGGGTCTAAGATGCCGAGACTTGGTTGTTAACTATTTAAGAATTTAACTTGCTAGGATTGCACTAGTGGTTTAAGGCCATTACTTTGGTCCACTGTAAAACTGCCATTCTTGTGTTCAACTCGTGATGGCAACACCCTGTCTTGTCTATTGCATCAGTCTTGCAGGTGGTGCAATGTGGCCCTAGCCAAGGCGGGTTCCCAGCAAAAACTGTTAATGGATTCGAAGATTTCTTTTTGACGATTTCTTATTGATTCTATTATTGACCATAATGGCAACTCGTGGCTTATTTTATTGCTGCTTAATAACATCTTCTTGACCTGGGAATATCGGGAGCCACTTATTATTACTATTTTATGTGCACGTCCTTAGATCATGTCCGCATGTGCATGCCTTGCTGGATACAGGAACTTTCTTGAATCATATCCTGACATTTTGGTGTTTTTGGATGCAAGGCTGTAGGCATGTGTGATTTAAATGTTCTGTTAATAAATAGATCTATGGATTGTGTTTACCGATACTGGTTGATTGTATGTAGTTCATTAATACCAGACCTTGGAAATCGAATAATAATCACAGAATTGCTGGGGTTTTATTTAGATTTGAGCAGTCCTAGACACAGGCTGTGTATAATGCTTTAACCTGGTTATGGCAGTTCTTATCGTTTCCTTCCTGATTTTATCCATTAAGGAGTCACACGTGAGTAGTAGAAGCATCATCATAAGGGATGGACCTTGGAAAAATGTACTGTTGCCGCACAGAAATCTTCCTATATATAGACAGGCAATGTAACAATTATTGTTTTGGGTGGGCTTCTTGATATTGTGGATTAGCTCACCATGTGTGATTCTAGGGTATTTGAATGATGGAGGACCACCTTGATCAATGAGTGTTGGCTGCGCGGAAGTTTGTAGGAGTCCGTTATAGATGTTAGAACCTTCAGAATTCTGTTGAATTTTAAGAATGAAAACCAACTCGTTGCACGAGAAATCCAACCAAAAGAAAGATTCTGGCATGACCGTTATCTTCTGTGGAACTTGGGGTTTGTACAGTTTGGATATATGTTTTAAATGTTTCGCAGATTATTATAACTGAAGTTTAGCCCAAACAAAGGAAGGCCATTGTGCATATAAGTGTATTTGGATGTCAATTAAAGTTGGGATTGAAGACTTTTTCCCACATATTATACATGTTTTAATCTGCTATCATCCGGGCTGAGCTCAGTTTGCTGTCATAGAAACATTCGAGTTTATTGTTCACTATTTTTGTGAAATAAAACAAGATAGCTGCTATTGTATGTGACTTTGTGCTGTGCAACAAGACAACTCTTTTGTCTTTCCTTGTTAATTTCAAGTTCAATTTTTTACTCCTGATAGCTGCTCTTGTAGAATTCCAGAAAATAAGGCTATGTACGGCTTCGTATCACTAAATTTGTCTGATCTGCTTTAGCTTGATTTTCTTTGTAGGAGCCTCACATGGAGGTGATGTCTCCTGGAACAAAAGGTATCCAGACATACATTATGAATAGGCTTTTACTCTACATGTATCGTGAGTTTTCTGCTGTCGAAAAGCGTGGTTTGCTTCCTTGCATCCGTGCGGATGAGCTCTCAGCACAGTTTCCTACCTTGTACGAAGGTTTCCTTCGAAAAAGGTTGAAGCATTGTGCCGATTTGCAGGTATTCATGCTCTGGTATCAATTTGGCAATATTTGACCAACTTATTTGTCTGTGGTAACACAAACGTTTGCGGTCAGCTTGTTTATGGTAATGTTTGTGTTCAGTATAATGTGGGTGCTTATCATGTATATAAACATGTCAGAGGGGATCCAACGGACAGCTGTTTTGGGTTATGAGGCGTAATTTTCGCATTCCTTTGGAGGAGGAACTCAGAAGGATGGTGACTCCCGAGAATGTGAGTTTTACTATACAACACTTTCATTTTGTTCGTTGTGAGGCTTGTGACTTTTGAGTCTACCTACCTTTATCATAATTAATAGAACATTTTACGTGCATCTTGCAAATTAGAAGGCTTTCAGAGCAAGTAGTTATGCAATAACAAGTGTTAATTCTCCCCCTTATTTTTATGCCCTTTTCAATATTTGTGTGATAGTGTCTTTGTTGCTCCTTTTGCTAGGTCTGCGCCTATGAAAGCATGCAAGCTGGACTACATAGGCTCAAACGTTTAGGGATTACGAAACTGACTCATCCTACTGGCCTCTCCTCTGCAATGAATCAGCTCCCTGATGAAGCTATTGCTCTAGCTGCTGCATCCCACATTGAGAGGGAACTGCTGATAACCCCATGGAACTTGAGTAGCAACTTCGTTGCCTGTACAAGTCATGTAAGCTATTCCAAACCGAATCAAACTTTTCTTATCACTGTTGAACTCTTACCTAGTCAAAGCCTTCAAGGTAATCAAGTTCGAAAGCAATGTACCTTCGAGGGGTCTGAAGCTTTGCTGTAAGTAATAGTTTGGAGTCAAACTTTAAAAGCTGTTACTCTTTTGTCGAATTATAAGATTGACATTAATTTAAGTTGCGGAGATCTTTATCTTAATCCCTGTAAACTCTAGTCAAGCAAAAGTAAAAGAAATAAGTATTTTCTGGTAGACCAGTAGACAAAAAATTAGAGTTTACTTTGATGCTGCTGCTATCACATACCTGGGATTTGTTCGGAAAGTGCATTACACTCATGGCCATGTTGACTGTTGGATGCCCTACAGTTCAATAGAGTAACTCATGAATGAATTTGGTTGGTCTAAATTATTTCCCAGGTTTGTTCGTCTTTCTTTCTTTTCACTTTTTCTTTTTTTGGTTTCATGTTGCTCTATTGTCTAACAGCATCCGTTATCATATTCATGAACTATGAACTTGCATTCTTTCTGTTGTAGGGGTAGAACCAAATAACTTGATTCTCAGTCCCTGACACCCAACCCAACCCAACCCAAGGAAAGCATCGCAAGCCGCCTGTGGTCTTGATTTTTCTGTCATTTTCATTTCCCAGGACAGAGAAAATATTGAGCGTTTGGAAATTACTGGTGTTGGTGATCCATCCGGAAGGGGCCTAGGTTTCAGCTATGTTCGTACTGCTCCAAAGGCACCAGTATCAAATGCGATGGTGAAGAAGAAAGCAGCAATTAATAGGGGAGGTTCAACTGTAACAGGAACAGATGCTGATCTACGTAGATTGAGCATGGACGCTGCACGAGAGGTGTTCTAATTTACCCATTTGTTTTTTAAAACTTGAATTTTGTTTCAGTAAGTTTTACTTAAACCTGATAATGAGTGTTGAACCAAATGAGCTTTATATGAAAGGGTCTTATGGCTTCATAGTGAAATCACCATCAAATGCTAGATAATGTGTTTTTCTTGGCAGTGCGATGGGTACAACTTCAGGTTCATCATAGCTGAAAAGATGCAGTTATTGATGTATTACCAAATTGTTTACTATCTTTTGCCTGATGATACTGTGGCCAAAGTCCAAACTGAGGGGAGGCGTGGGGACTTAGAGCCTTTGTTTACGTAAAGTTTTTCACGAGCTCCACTAGTAGGTGTAACTTGGTTGTGTATTTTAAATTTGGCAACAGTGTCTGTGAGAAACCTTTTTGACAAAAGAATTATGCTAATGCTACCCCTGTGATTGTTAGAATAATTATGAATGAGAACAACTTTTGGACTCCATGAGGCTCTACGGATATCTCAATGCAGGGCCTTGAAAAGAATATGCTTCTTGAATTCTAAGGCTAACTAACCGTCAAGGGCTAACTGCATAAATAATAATACCAAGAAGTTGTAACTCTTGGAAAGAAGATTCATACTAATAATAGTGGTAATTTTGTTTACTGTAATGCTTTGTTGTTGTATTTAGGTTCTCCTCAAGTTCAACGTACCAGACGAACAAATTGCTAAACAAACAAGATGGCATCGAATTGCTATGATTCGCAAGCTTTCAAGTGAGCAAGCTGCATCTGGCATCAAGGTTGATCCAACAACAATCAGCAAGTATGCACGTGGCCAGCGAATGTCCTTTCTGCAGCTTCAGCAACAGACCAGAGAGAAGTGTCAAGAAATTTGGGATCGACAAGTCCAAAGTCTTTCTGCTGTCGATGGTGATGAATTGGAAAGTGACTCAGAAGCAAATAGTGACCTGGACTCCTTCGCTGGAGACCTAGAAAATTTGCTGGATGCAGAAGAATTTGAAGATGGGGAGGAGGGTAACTATGAGTCTAAGCATGACAGAGTAGATGGTGTAAGGGGGCTTAAGATGAGAAGGCGGCCATTGCAAGCTCAGGCAGAAGAAGAAATTGAGGATGAGGCAGCTGAAGCTGCAGAACTATGCCGAATGCTTATGGATGGTATGTGGTTTATGGATTATATGCCTCTTAACTAGTTTGGGCTTTACTGGAGCAAACAACTGTTGCAGCAAAGGGAAGGTCTAGAGAGTGTGAAGCGTATAGGATTTATGTCCACTGCCATAATGTTTTCCTTCAGGGACCACAAGCATAATCTTTGAATCGCTTGTTGAACTTCCTGTGCTTTTTCATTAGTAATAAAAGGAAAAACACTAGACGTAGAAAAGGAGAAAAAGGTAGAGAGACTACAAAGGAGAAGTACTCCGAGAGGTGAACAACACTCCAAGAGCTACTGGACACACAAAAACACAAAAAGGGGTCAAGACTTCAAGTAACAAAAATTCTCCCATGTGCCGTTTAAGTGTTCAAATTTGGCCTGGAAAATTATTGTATTCATGCCAAACCAAATTAACCAAAGTAATGTTCATACCATACATTTCCACAAAAAAAAGGTCTCGGGCTTTGGAAAGGAATACGAAAAGTAAACTGGATGACAATTGTTCATTTTAGTTCTGGATAAGCTAACAAAATTAAATGTTAAAAAAGGTGCCTTGGGGCCACCACCGAAGCACAAGTCAGGAGCCCAATCTTTCTTTTATTGAGATATGTTATTCACTACAACTGTTGTTTTGCAGATGAGGAGGCTGAGCGGAAGAAGAAAAAAAAGACAAGAACTGCAGGGGATGAAGTGGGATTGACTCCAGGTTCACGTCGATTTGGTGTGGAAAATGCAGAGAGAGTCAAGAAAACTAGCTCAATTGTCAAGAAAATTGCTAGTACTGCACAACCTGATGAATCCTATGGAGTGAAAGAAAATTTAATCCGAGACCCAAAGAAGGTTAGATGAGTGCTCTTGCCTTTGTTTTTAGTTAGATTTGCAGATTTTCTGGTTGACTGTTTTGATTTGATGCAGACATCATATATAGCTCATGCACAATGCTATCATTCATTATTGTGGAATTGAGATGCTACTTCTTGGTTTCAGGATGAAAAGTTTCTTGGTAAAAAAAACCTGTCTGGGAAGGTAAAAACGATGAAAAAGAATGACATTGACCGCATGGGTTTTCTTAACAAGAAAGTAAAAATATTGGGGGATGGAATTAAGGTAACTTCAGCTCTCTTCAGTATGTAGAGAGGGAGGTTATATGTACTTTTCTAATCATAGATGTACTCAACATAATTTGTACTTTGTAATCAAAGTAATTTATACTTTCCTTCTTGGCGGAATTGCAATTTGATTATGCTCACATCTGAATACAGATTATCAAGGAAAAGAAATCTGCCAGAGAAAGTTTTGTCTGTGGAGCCTGTGGACAAGTATGTAACTTTAGATTGTGGTTTTTCGCTCTTACATATACATGATAATTCTTTTACGATGGCTTGCGTTATATCAGCTTGGGCACATGAGGACCAACAAGAATTGCCCCAAGTATGGAGAAGATTTAGAAACACAAGGCGAAGGTACAGATCTGGAGAAGGCATCGGTAAGAACTAATTCTATGGATCGCAGTGGTAGAACTGTGACAAAGAAACTCATATCAAAAGGTGCAACAAAAATGGCTCTGGTGGAAGTTTCGGAGGATGACAAATCTAGTTCGAAGGCAAAAATTCTAAAAGTCAAATGCGCGACCACGGAAAAACTTCCTGATAAACAAACTCCTGCAGCCTCACAAAATTCTGATAAACCAGCAGTATCAGATGCAGAAACAGGTAATAACAAACCTGCTGTCAAGGTTAAGAAAATAAAATTCGCCAACAAGTTAAAACCGGAAGAGGTCCAAGTTGAATCACACAAACCCTCTATTGTGATAAAGCCTCCAGTAGAGACAGATAGAGACCAGCCACGAAAGATTGTCATTAAACAACCAAAGGAGATCATTAATCTGGACCAAAGCAGTCAAGAAGTTGGCCCTAATCTTCAGCACAGGAAAATGAAGAAAATTATCGATTTGTCATCTTTTGAGAAGCATAGCGATCATGAGAGCAAGCGTTCAGCTGAAGAGGCAGCCAGGAGAAAAATAAGAGAGGATAAACGGTGGTGGGAAGAGGAAGAGAAGCGGAGAATCGCAGAGAGAGAGAGAGAAGAGAGGGCCAAGAGACTGTATGAACAAAAGAGAATACTGGAAGAACAAGAAAGGTTAGCAGAGATCAGAAGATATGAAGAAGCCATAAGAAAGGAGAGAGAGGAAGAAGAACGTCAGAGGGCAAAGAAGAAGAAAAAGAAGAAGAAAAGGCCTGAGGCGGCAAGAGAGGATTATTTAGAGGGCCTCATGACAAGAGAAAATGACAGAATGCTCCCAGAAAGAGAACGGTCAGCAAAGAGGCGACCTGTAGTTGAGCTGGGAAGATATGGCTCAGAGTATGCTCCGCCCACAAAGCGCCGTAAGGGGGGAGAGGTATTTGTTTCTCTTACTACTAGTCCATTTCTTCGTATTCCATCTCGTTTTTTTTTAGTTATTACCAGTCTCTATGTTGCCGAGGCTCATTTATTTCCTGGATGACTTCGATGGTGAACTGTTACGAATCTTAATGGCTTGGCATGATCCTTGTCACTCGTCTTCTCTTTTCCTCATGAAAGAAATGTGATTGAAGGTCTATTAGGAATTGGATCTGGTTATGATTTTTCAGTTTTCATGTGGATGACGATAAAAAACGTATGTCCAGTGAGTACCCAGTAATGGGTGTCTGGGAGGGGTAGATTGAATACACCTGAACTTTTGATATTTAATGCTTAGAATGCCTGCCCTCAATCTTGAACCGTCAGCTGGATGTGGATCATGATCTAGGATAGTATTTATTTCAAAGCTTGCCCTTTGGTGAATTGACTTTTCTAAGCAGTTGCACCAACTTCTACTTGGAAGAGCTTAAGGCTGATTTGGATGAAGTATTTGGGTGAGAGAAGGGAAGGAAACGATAAAGCTGAGCCCTTTTGTATTTTAACATTTTTTATTCTCTTTCCTTTTCCTTGCCCAAATCTTTGATCCAAATACAGTCTAAGCTTATAGAGAGACTGGAGGTCCAAACATAGCACATTCCGATCTTCAGCCATTGATCTTCTTTATCTTTTCCCTTCATCCGTTTATGAGTCCATCTGAACTACAGAGAGTCAATCTTGTGAAGCATGTCCAAATTGGTTTCCATGATTTTACAAGTCTCTGACTTTCTACCATATTCTTTGTTCTGATTGGACTACAGGTTGGTTTGGCAAATATCTTAGAGAACATTGTGGACACCTTGAAAGATAGGATTGAGGTGTCTTACCTCTTCTTAAAACCAGTGTCAAAGAAGGAAGCTCCTGACTACCATAAGATAATAAAGCACCCTATGGATCTGTCGACAATCAAGGAGAAGGTGAGGAAGTTAGAATATAAGAGCAGAGAGGAGTTCAGGCACGATGTATGGCAAATCACTTACAATGCTCATAGATACAATGACGGGCGCAACCCAGGTATTCCTCCCCTTGCGGATCAGCTTCTAGAGCTATGTGATTACTTGTTAAATGAGAACGACATGGGCTTGACAGAAGCGGAAGCTGGTATTGAATATATGGATAGTTAGAGGGAGATGTTCATTTTATACCCATTGTGCAGTTATTCATGAGAAACATCAGTTTAATCCTATCTGATCGGATCACACATGTCTTGAAAAAATAGACGGTCTGAGATTCTGACCATCCCTTGTGTGACCTTAGATCATGCACTTAACAATATCATATCAACTTGGTTTTTGGCATGGAGGATCTACTCGGACAACCCTATGAAATTAGTTGTGTGGATATTAACAATGGGACTTGTGGTCAGTCCAGAGATGCCAACTTTTTGGTCAGGTCCAACTACTGGACTGCAGATGAGCCAAATCCCTATCTATTGTATTCAGGGATACTTTATGGTGAATGTTGTCAGCTTTTAATGTTTTGCCAATCCAATTGCCCCCTATTGCTGGAGCGACTCCTGTGGGATTTGGCTTTAGTTGGTTGTATGAAAATTCCTTCCTTTGTAACCCATTATTGGGTTTGTGTACATTTGAGTTAATCTGTGAAATGAAAGAAAGAGAGTAGAATATGCCATGTTTTGATGAACATATGACTTTTTCGACGCTGAAACCCTTGTTTTGT